>JAKSZP010006782.1:0-139765 GCA_022478985.1 Massospora cicadina
TGCTAATCAACAGGTAGGCCAAATTTATCTAGCAACCCAAACTCATAAAATCGAAGGACCTCTTCAACAGGGATTAAGTGTAAATACGCCACTAATTTGGTGTCAGAGGATTTACAATAGTTCTGTTTCTAGATTTTTTAAAAGAACTTTGATCTCCCCATGTCCTGGTAGTATAATGCCTGGAGCCACTTGGGGCCAAGCCGCAATTGCTGATATGGGTAAAGACCTCCCAATAAAGTCCGTCTGGCACTTCTACCTCCAATTCAGTGATCACTATTACTTGATGACTAGAGGAAATGGATATATGCCTGGCATCTCTTAGAGGCAGCTTCTAATATTCATATATCTGTTGGGGAAGAGACCAGGTCTTGTTATTAATTGATGTTTGTAAACTGGAATCACTCTGTCACTATGTCATGTTGATATGTCCCATATGCACCGGATCCTTTGGTACTCCGCTGGATGTTAATTAAATTGAATAAGCTGCCCCAAAATTTTAAAGGTCTCCTCCATCATGTCAACAACAGCACCAAAGTGTCGCATAAAAGCGGTTTCCAATTAACAGGTCATAATGGCTGTTTGGTAACACTATCACTAGAGCTACCACCACAATTGTCCTGAACTGCAAGGGTAGCGCACTATACGTTCCTTCTAATACCATGGGGACGCTCCAGCAGTCTCATACACCATGCAATGATCTACATCAGGTATTAATGTCCATTTTGCCACCAATTTAGTGGAGATTATGTTGACCAGGGCAAGCATATCTATTATCACACAGATTTGGGTTTTGGCTACAACAATGTCACAGTACGTGCATTATGAATATGGTGAAGCTTGACTGTTTAACACATGTACATTTAAAGAATCTCCATTTCTCAAGGAAACATAATCCCCTCCCAGACTTTGGGGTATTTTTTGATGATGGTGTCTATCAGAAGGGTGACGTTTACTTCTTGCAAGAAAAGGTGCATCTGCATATTGGTCCAGCTTGTCAGGGGAAACTTGATCAAACATTTGACAAGTGTCAGCTTACGCTCTATCACTACCCTTATACCGCCGCAGCCTTGGCTTGCGCTTGTGTCATTACATTCACCCCTCCAACTGGCTGCTGATATAGGAAGGCATCATTGTATGGAGGGACTTTCACTGCATATATGGTGATACGTTCAGGTGGGACATTTTGGATTGAATATACCGGAGGTAGAGAGTCCAGTCTTTACTCCGCTCTGATTTTTCCCTGATAGTACTGGTCCTGCTGTACATGATAGACTCAACGATTGGGGCAACATTGTGCCAGGTGCCCAGAACAACCGCATAAAAACAATTAGCCCCATAGGGCAGGCTTCTTGATTATTGTAAGATGAGCCTCGCCAAAAGTTGGAATGTGGGTGATCAGCGTAGACAAGACCAATCTGATATTTAAACTGTAGATGTTAACTCAGTTTAGGGCGAAAAATGTAGTTATAATAAGGCTGGAGACTACAAAACGGACTCTGAACAGGGTAGGATTATTCCCTCAAATAAGAAGGTCTGGTGATGAACCATCTAGTACTAAAAAAAGAAGGTCTGGTGATAACTACTGTAGGCCTCCACTCTGTATTGGGCGAAGTAATTGTAGCGGATAGCAGCGTAAAATTTGGAAATCTTCAAGCAGTGGTACGTCATCCTCTAAAAACGGAGCCATGACGTTGTAAATCATGAAGTGTGGCTTCATTGTTAAGGTCATAGAAATTCTCATGGTGGCTTCAGCTAGAGTGCTTGCCACTATTAGCATGTGAGCTTCTGTCATGAAGCGGTCTTCAAACTCAGCTAATGTCTCATTACAAGGAAACCTTATAGTTAAAAACTAAGCCTTTCGGTATGACATAATGGCGGTACCTCTGAACAACTAAAGCACAATCTCCTTCACATTCTGATATGAAGCGGAACTGGTTGGAAGATATAAAGTAACTTAGATGGAATTTCCAACATCCAAGCGGATATCATTAATTTACCCTTACACCGATCTAAGGCTCCTTCTGTCATGGACAAAAAATTTTGAAGAATCTGTGGATGTTTCCATTACAGTCAAAGGTAGGTAGCTTATTGATGCAGACCTCCTCTCCCCTCTCATAACTGCAAACCTTGGTAGTGAATGAGTATTTGATCGAGGCCCAAAACTGGTATCTCAGCAAGGAGTTGGCTCAGATAGGTTAGTGGCATATGGTTGATATGCTGCTCTAAGGGGTAGCTTAAGTTTCCTTGGTGGGATGGACTGTCATTATAAGAGGTTCGTTAAATCAGATTATAGTCATCCCTTGAGCTGTCTTCATGAGTTGAGCATCTCATGATGCCTGCATGCTTGGTGTGAATCTCTTCAGCTGGATATCTAGTATGGTATCATCATAAAATGAACCTCTTTAAGTGACCCTTTGTCCTTCCGCTTCTCAATGGGGGCGAAGTGGGTATAAGGTAGCTTTAACTTCCGCTTTGTACAGTGTAGCCACTCAGTAGCATCGTCCAGGCGGCTGTCATGCTGCCTGTTCTGTTGTCAAAGTATCTGCAACTAACTAACCGCACTTTCAAGTTGATTTTTTATGTCGTCACGCTCCTGAAGGTGCTCTTCTTGTTTTTTAAGCACATTGTCCATAATAAGTTTGATTTCTGCAGATTCTGCAAGCACAGTGGATTAGAACGATTCACCTTGAGTGCAGGCCTGGGATGCCATGGCCGGCGACTGTATAATTTAAATTATTTTAATTGTTTGATGAGCCCCCTGTAGTGAGCATAACTGTTAGAATTTCAGCTTTATAATGGAGATACGCTGAAGGGGTTCAGGGTTTGCCCATTGAGTAATAAGGTAAACGATATGAAGATCTCCAGTCCTTCAGAAACACTTAATAAATATATAAAAAACATGGAACATTTGACCCTATGACACTTCTTTATTTATTTTATTATATCAGCGGATAATCTTTGTTCCACCTCACACTTCCTACTAAAATTCCTCCCTTTTCAATCTTTGTATATCACTTATATACCAGCAACTTTGTTTAAATACTAATTTTTTTGCTTAAACTTACTTGGATCCGTTGTTTCTCATTGTTTCCAGAAGAGTCTACTATTCATTAAATTCATGATCACCTTAGTTTGAGGCGATCTACTAATTATTTGTTGTAAGTCAACATCGCTTTATCTCCTGATTTGGAGGCAATCTACTAAATATTTGTTAAAAACTTGGTATCACTCTACCGCCTTATGTTGAGGAAATCTTCATCAATATTACTAGATTACTCAATTCAGCCAATCTCAACCATTCCGCCATAGCTATTTAGGGCTTATTATCCAGTCATATCAGAATCATGACATATGGGTTTTTTAAACAAAATAAATTTGTGCTGGAAAGAGCCTCAGATCAACGTAAGGCAGAATTGCTGATCTCTTCCCTGGATGTTAGAAGTGCTGACCAAGTTACTTGCTATCTTCCAAGCAGTTCCGTTATATATATGGAGGTGAAGGATCTTTGTGCTGCGGTTGTTCAGAGGCACTGCCAAGATGTCGCAGTAAAAGGCTGAGTTATTGACCATAGGGTTTCTTTGTAATGAGACTCTAGCTGAGTTTGCAGACCACTTCATGACAGAAGCTCACGTGCTAATAGGGGCAAGGTAATCTTGCCAAAGCTGATGTGGGAAATTGTGATGACCTCTGCAGTGAAGCCAAAGTGCAGCTTTTACAACCCATGACTCTGATTTTAGAGGACAATTTACCCCTGCTCAAGATTGTCCAATTTTTACTCTGTCTATCTGCTCCCTTTACTCCTCCCAATACAGAGTAGAAACCTACAGCAGTTATCACCAGACATTATTTGAGGGAATCATACCGCCCTGTTCAGATTTCGCCTAGCAACCCCTGGCCTTATTATAACTATGCGCCTCACCCTCGGAAAATTTACCCTCAGAAATTTAGCTTCCAATACAGGCGTGCTTATGACCGTTGCCAGAAGCCCAACTTCTGACCTGGGTTGAATTTGCTGAACTTCAGCAGTCAAACTATCGGGCTGGGCCTGTTTATGTCTTTAAGACAGCAGCTAAACTATTGGCCAGGCCCATCTTATGATACTCAAAGACTTGGACCCTACGGGGTAAATTGTTTTTATGCGGTTGCCCTGGCCACCTTGCCTGGAGGTGTCTAAGCCATCGGGTTCAGAATGTGCAACTGGATCAACACTACCATGGAAAATATGGAGTAGAGTATAGATGAGACTCTCTATCACCGCTATCCCAATTCCAAACGTCCCACCTGAACCTATTGTTGTTTATTCAGAAGAAGTCCTCAGTATGATGATTGGTTTTTATAACAGCATCTGGTTGGAGGGGTTAAACGTACTGACACAAGTGAAAGCCAAGGCTATGGCAGAAGAAGGACCTCAGGAGCAACCAAAACAGTACGCTTTTTTCAAAAATTTGACCAAGTTTCCCCTGAAAAGATGGACCCAGCTTTAGACGTGCCTTCCCTGAATGGAGTAAACGCCGCCCGTCTGGTGGATGCTATTGTTAAAGAGCTCCCTAAAGTCAGCGAGGGATTATAAGCTTCCTTGGAAGAAAAGATTCTCTAAATTACTACTTTTTAGTTAATCAAAATTCTTTTTACTCTGAATACACATTGTTAACTTTTGGCGGATATGACTTGTTTCCGCTGAATGAGTAGCACAGGGTTTAGCCCACTGAGCAACGGCAAAACAATATGGAAATTGTTGGTCCCTCAAATAGATGTAATAAACTTATATAAAATATGAGGCAATCGCCCCAGCTTCACTACTTTTATTTTTTATGATCTAACGAGCAGACCCTCTATGCTACGCTCTCTACTTACTCCAACTCACATCTTTTTTCTTCCCTTCTTCTTATAAAAAACCTACCCCTTACTTCTCTCTCCCACTCAACCTTTAACCCTTGGTATTCTTCAACGGATTTGACACATTTTACTTAGTCAAACTCTCTTTGCTATTAATATAGAGTTCGTTTGATCATCGAGGCTTCAACGGAATTTCCTCAAGTACTGACCACTAATTGATTCAATCAATTCACTTTGCATTGCTCTACCTATTACTCGCCTTCAGAGCTCGCTTCACATCTCATTAAGATCCGCCGGTACACTAGCTTATCGCCCAGTCATATTGAAATCTTGACATTACCCCCCTTGACTGGACAATAAGCACCTATTGCTTGTAGGACCAAAGGAGCTTCGCATGTACTCAGTTGATTATCTGACCACCTGCGGGTTCCTTAATGGTGTAGGCGTCAGCCCCGGTCTTCTCAACGATCTCAAAATGGTCCATTCCATATATTGGTGAGCTTGTTCCTTCTTTTGAACCCATGTTGGTTATGAAACAGGACCATTCCCCTACCCAAACTGTGGAATAATGCTGCATCTACCTTGATCAGATGCATGATTCCAAATCTTCTTGGCAAGTTTAGTGGAATATGCCTCAGTTTGGAGTTTAATCAGCATGTTTGTTAGGGTAGACAAGTAGCGCTGGGGCTCAACTCCGCTGGTATCCTCCACACAGGATTAAAGCAATGCAGGCATCGCTGGATGTCATCCATAGGCAACTAAAATGGACTCTTACTGGTTGCTGAGTGGTAGCTGATATAGTACGCAAAGACAGCGGTAGATAAAAGGTTGTTCCAGTCTGACAGCCGCTTATTTACAAACTTGCTTTTGATATTTACTAAGGTCCCATTGACCCGTTCCACCATACCGTTAGATTAAGGGTGGTAGGGGGTAGTTACAACCCCGCGGATTACCATGAGCTCGTTCAACTTGGCCAATATATGTGATATGAAATTGGACCCGTTGTCCATTAGGATAAATTGTGGACAACCATGATGCTTTATGACACACTCCAGGATGAACTTAACGGTAGTGACAGCCCCCAAATCCTTGATAGCCCTTGCTTCCACCCATCATGTTAAAAGGTCAATGGTAACTATTATATATTTGGAACAGTTCGCACCAGTTGGCAGAGGCCCCACCACGTCTAATGAAACAGTATGCCATGCAAACCGAGGCTTGACTAGCTGATAGGTGGTCATTCAGTGGAATGGTTTCTCCACTTGGCACTGATGGCAACAACCAACCATCTCAAGCACATCATAGTGCATACTCTCCCAATAGTAGCGGGGTTGCAAGAACTCCAGCATCTTTTTCAACCCTCCATGACCTACCACTCTATGAGCATCCATAATTATCGCAGGCCTGGCAGAAGGTTTTGGGAAAGTCAGCGTCTATCCCCCAACCCACTTATATAATTCTCCATTGAGCAAAAACGTATCCTTTCTAAGCCCATCTAACACTTTGCTTACAGGCAGCAGCTCATTGTGATATTTGCCCACAGCCATCTTTTCATACATTATGTCCGCCACATCCACTGTGATGGCGAACATGGGTGATTGGGAAAGACAGTCCGCATTCTGATGCTTTGCCCCTGGCTGATGCATGATCTCAAAATCATACATTTGTCGCTTAAAAGCCTATTGCGTGAGCCTTTAGGTTCCTGCAGATTCTGTAGCCAGCGCATAGGGGCATGATTCGTTACCACTTTGAGTTTCACCCCATGGAGGTAGACCCAGAATTTTTTATATGCATAGATTACCACTAAACACTCCCACTCAGTCACAGTGTATTTCTGTTCAGGCCTGGTTAAACTGCAACTACAATATGCAATGGGGTGCTCCACACCGTCATGTCTTTTTGGAGTAACACAGCCCCTACAGCGGAAAGTGAATCATCCTTTTGCACAATAAACTCTTTTTTGAATTTGGGTATTGCTAAATGGGCGCGCTAATCAACGCGGTGCATAATACATCAAAAGCAGTTTGACATCGATCGTCCAGTTAAAGGCAGCGTTTTTCTTAAGTAGCTCAAATAGTGAAGCCCTTATACAGCTGAAGTTAGGAATTAAGCGCCGGTAGTAACCAACCATCCTCAAGAACACCTGGATATCCTGCTTAATGCTTGGCTGAGTCATCTTGTATATGTCTACCACCTTGGCCAGCTGAGTACTAAGCCCTTTAAAGTCTACCACAAAGCCGATGTATTACAATTGTTCCTTAAAATAGTGACACTTTTGGGTTTTAATCTTGATACTAGCATTAGCAAGGCGACGGAACAATTGCTCCAGGTGTCCAAGTTGCTCCATGAACGTCCACAAAAACATGTTAATATCGTCAAGGTAGACAAGAACGCAAGACAGCTTTAGGTTTAAAAATAGTGTCCATAGCCCACTGGAATGTAGTGGGGCATTGCACAAACCCCATGGCATAGTGTAGGCTGGAACAATCCTTTTGAAGTGATTATAGCGCACTTTTCTTGTTCCACTGCTGGCAACTCAATCTGCCATTACCCCTATATCAAGTCCATAGCAGAGAAATACTTGGCCCAACCTAACTGATCTAAAGCGTCATCAATTCATGGAAGCGGGTACAAATCTTTTTTTGTAATGCTATTAAGTTTCTGATAATTGACTACTACTCAATTGGAGCCATCTTTCTTTTTGACAATTAGCACCGGAGATTCCCAAAGACTCTTTGATGGCTCCAACATTCCCTGTTCCACCAATGTATCTATTTCTGCAGATATAACTTCTTCTGCTGCCTTTGAGTGACGGATAGGTCATGACCTGATAGGGGGTGGTCTCCCATGTCCACCCAATGCACAACCTTGCGAGTGCAACCCAAGTCATGATCATCAGTTGCAAAAATGCTGTGATACTTCTTGAACAGATTCATCACCCTGTCCTTCTGATCCTCCAATAGACCAGTTAACGCCTCCCGTGGAACCACAGTCATTACGCTGAAGGTTGTTTTTAAAGGCAAGTCAAGATCTTCCCAATAACCAAAGTCATGTACTTGGTGGACCTCATCAATAGGGATCAGGTGCAGGTAAGCCACCACTTGATGCCGCTGGTGTCTTCATCATCTCCTTCTGCAGATTCGCTACCAACACCTTCACTTCCCCCTCTGCCCTGGTAACAGTAACCCAGGAGCCACATGGGGTTTGAGCCGCAATTTTTGATAGGGTCCCACAACCTCTCTGTACAGACTTCCTGGTATATTAATCTCGAGCTCTGTCCCAATTATGACCTGATGCCCAGAAGGGATAGTCAAATCATTTGCGGCTCATTGCAGAATCCCTTTGTACTCATAAATCTGGTTTGGAAGCGTTTGGGTCTTCCGCTTCATATGCCAATATATTACAGGAATCACACCATTGCTATAGGCAAGATTAATTTGACCAGAGCGGATTGGGTCATCTGGGACTCCGCTGGAAGTAAAATAGATGGGGATATGTTATCCCAGGATACTGATGGTTTCGTCCGCCATATTAACTACATCCCCAAAGTGCCTCATAAATGCAGCACTGATCAACATGTCATAGTGGTCATTAGGCAATACCACCGCTGGAGCGGATGCACCAGCTGACCTGAACCACAAAGGCATTGAGTTATATACACCTTCTGACACAGTACTCTGTGCCCCCGCAGTCCCATACACTACTCGGTGGTCCACATCTGGCTTCAGCGGCAGCTTAGCCACAAGCTTGGTGAATACTATATTGACAGGAGCGCCTGTATCAATGATCACCCAAATTCTGGTATTCTGTACAAATATGTCATAATATGTGCATTCTGAATAAGAAGAACCCTTGGTGTTTGTTACTCAAACATCCAAGGCATTTGATTGTCCAGAAAAGTGAGCATACCAGTCCTGACATGAGGATACTCCTGGGCAATCTTTTCTACAGGAATTGCTACCTCCACCCCCTCCAAAGCTGCGACATATGTGGAGGGTTCACCGCCAATTGTACCATTCCGCTCAAGGATTTTCCAGACGTATGGCTTATGCACATCTTGGTAGAACCCCATGTCTGCAGTAATGGGGTCTCTCCCTCAGCTTGAGGCCAAAAGATGGTAAGGGATCTGTTGATATAGTAAGTCCTCAGCGTGTGGCCAGGGCCGACACAAAGTGACTCATGATAAACAGCAGGGACAATTACATTTGAATCAGCGGAAGCAGAGCGTCCTGTCTCTACTCCGCTCACCCTTTTCCCTGTTCATTTGGGACAACGGATAATGCATGGACCTTTGGTTTGGCCTGACAACTAATTCGCATTATGGTTTGTTTAGCCACACAAGAAACAAGCGTTTGGGACCAGCACTCGTCGCTGAATCATCCCAGAAGGTCTAGGGCTACTATTTACCCATGGGTTATTATGGGCCTGAGGATAATCAGGTTGATCATAATAGGGACAAAAAGGACCCGCCCATGAGTTAAGTGACCGAAGAGCAACCCATGGATTGTCCCCATATTGTTGATATCCTTCATTTGGCGAAGTTTTAGTGGTAGATGCAGGATCCTTCCGCTCCATGTTGGGAGCACTAAAGGTGATGGATAGATAGCATAAATGATGGATTATTTTGAGTAACCCCTCATCCTCCTGAAGAGTGTATACCATAGCATTATTCAATTTGCAATAGGACTTGATAGCCGCTATCATTTATATGCCCACCTCCTCATTAGATAAGACGTTTGCACCCAACAACATATGAGTCTCATTAGTGAACTGCTCCGTAAACTGTATTAAAGTCTCATTTTTTGGAAAGATATTGTTAAAAAGTCCGCCTTGCGCTGAGCCATTTTCACTTTGCCCCCAAACAGGAGAATCACAGTCTCCATAACCTCATGGTAAGCTACAGTACTATTTTTAAGATAACATGTAACTTGATCAGCACTTGAAACATCCAATGTGGATAAGAATAGTTTAGCTTTCTGCCAATTGGAAGCCCCCTCTATGACAAAACCAAACCGCTTGAAAAGCCCATGTATATTACCATCACAGTTAAATGGGGGTAGTCTGTCGCTGCAGATTTCCTTTTCCTTAACAACCTTATCTAATTTATACTCTGCACAGTCCAGCTGCTCCATCGTGCTGCTCAAGAGGTTGGCAAGTTGGTTGGTATGGTCACCTACCAGCACCAGTTGTCGGAAGTCATGGTTGAGCTGCTCAGTAATATTCTTAATCTCCTGAAAAAGCACTTTCTCATCATAGCGAGCTGGTAGCGCCATAGGTGAAATGATGAAGTTTTTAATAGTTGATCAATGGGCCCCCTGTAGTGAGCACCACTGTTAACTTTTGGCAGATATAACTTATTTCCGCTGAACGAGTAGCACAGGGTTTAGCCCACTGAGCAACGGCAAAACAATATGGAAATTGTTGGTCCCTCAAATAGATTAATAAACTTATATAAAATACGAGGCAATCGCCTCAGCTTAACATCTTTTAGATTTTATGATCTAACTGGCAGACCCTCTATGCTACGCTCTCTACTTACTCCAACTCACTTCTTCTTTCTTCCCTTCTTTTCTTCTTCTAAAAAAACCTACCCCTTACTTCTCTCTCCCACTCAACCTTTAAACCTTGGTATTCTTCAACGGATTTGACAAATTTTACTTAGTCAATCTCTCTTCGCTATAATATAGAGTTCGTTTGATCATTTGGGCTTCAATGGAATTTCTTCAAGTACCAATTCCTAATTGATTTGATCAATTCACTTTGCATTGCTCTAACCTATTACTCGCCCTCAGAGCTCACTTTGCATCTCATTAAGATCTAATGGAACACTAGCTTATTTCCCAGTCATATTGAAATCTCAACACATATACTGTAACACTTTTATAGCAAAAGCCTGAGTCTGTGCTATAAAAGATATGGCGCCCCATTCAACATAATTTCACTAAGTTGGCGGTGATGTTAGCGTTTTAAGCCTGATTTATAACATCAATGAAGTTTGGGACCGCTGGAGTGGAAATCATGGTAACTGAGGGAGCATATAGTGCGTTACCTTTGCAGTTTGGGTCAAGTCATTGTAGCACCAGCAATAGTGTTACCAAACAGTAATTAAAGCCTGTTAACTAGATTTTCTCCATGCGAAACTTTGGTGCTGTCATTAATATTATGGAGGAGACCTTTGAAATTTTGGTGCAGTAGATCCCATTGTAGAAATCCAGCTTTCTTATGCTTGCTGGTGCTTCCGCCGCTCGATCCCACAAAATTTGTAATATTATAAATATAAACGCTACTATAAAATTTGGTTTTTATGAAATTTATTAGAAGCGTCAGGTTAAAAAGAAAAGAGATCTACTTGATATCTGCCTGATCCATATTTAAACTGATTTTTAGGGTTGGGGGAGTTCAAGGATAGTTTTGGAATAGCTTTGACGTATTCCAAATTAGAAATATTCAAACTATCTTATCAGATCATGGGAAATGTGAGTTACTTTTTGGGAAAACGATAATTTGGGTTTTATGTAGAATGTACACATGCTGTAATGTCATGATGTACTTAACCAATCACCACTTGTTAAACTAATCTCACCTTGGGGGACTTCCTCCACGCCTATTAAAGGGAGTGTTCCCCACATAGGTACTTTTAAGGACCTGATTGTGATTGAGGACTTGCCTTCCAATGGTCATCCCATGGTCAGCAGCATGGTCAGAGTAATCTGACTGCTAGATTTTATGTTAGTTGCCCATGCAGGTTTTGAAATGGTGTTACCCCAATTAATTAGGTTCCACCGAGAATTGGCAAGGGTCTTTTGGCTGATTTCCTTGAAATCATTTTTATTATAAAATAAATCGCTTTTTGGATCATTGCAAACTCTTAAATGGCTGACATTTCCCCGTTTAGGCAAATTTTGATCTAAGACAACTTCCTCTGCAGCTGAGAGAGAAATGTCTGACATCACCCCCTCAAGAATGTTGGGGGAGATTAAGGTCAGAGGAAATAGTCATGTATTAGGTTGATGGTGACTCCTGTATCTAAAGACTTTATAGAGTACTCATTGCCTCTTTTGTAGGTGTTGATAAAGGGACCCTCCAGATTAATCCAAGCTTACCATTTCTAGGGGTAATATGGTTATGGTAGTATAATACCATGTCTTTCAATTTAATCGAGGTACGCTGACCAGGGGACAGACAGTACTGAACACAACACTCAAAATGACAAAACAAAACTACTAACCAGGTGGGAAGCAGAAACTGCTAACCCACCATGGAAGAGGGTGAGGAGGGGTCGGGGGTTGGTTTTCAGAATGACCCACCTCGATCAAGGGATGTTGGTTGCAGTATCAGATCAGAGCAGAGAGCCAGGGCGTTGGGGCATCCGCATAGTGGGGGTTGAGGTCAGTGTAGTAGGACTTTTCCTCTTCCGCATCAAGATAATGATGGGAAAGTGTTTCAACAAAGGCTGCGAGGAGAACTTCAGCTTCTTTGCGGGCTTCAGGAAGTTGGGTGAAAAGGGAGATACTGTGGCGGGTGATTTTGGCTGAGGGGTTGAATGAAGCAATCATTGTGACATTCTTAACAAAAAACTTCAGCATCATCAAATAATTTCGAGATGTCACTGCAGGGAGATTCAGGGAAGTTGGGGGGAAGAAGAGGGTGGGCAGGCCATGCTGGAGCTGAGCCACTGATTGGGCCACCGCGGTGCGTAGTTTTGGGCAATGAGGAGAGGCCACCGCAGCTAAGGAGAGCTGGTGATCACTTTGGAAGGGGGCTGTATTGGGCAGAGGAGCGAAATGGCGAGGGGTAGGGGTTTCATCAAAGTCAGGAAGGAAAAATTCTGCCTGACCATAATCGCCTTGGCAGAGAGGTTGACCTGTATGCTTACTAATGAGGACATTACCTGATTCGTCAGTTTCAGCCAATAGATCCCATGGATTCTGGTTCACTGGAATAGTGGCGTTCAAATTTGGGTGGGTGGGATTGGGCGAATGGGCAGCTGCTTGGGTGCCAATGGTGGTCCAAGCATTGCTCTGATTGGATGGGGTAGATTTAGGTGGGAGAGTGAGGCTGGAGGTTTTGGGGGGGCTGATTTTCCATGTGGGCCCACTGAATGAGATTGGAGGGTGGGAGGGGGCAGAAAAGCACCCCATACTGAACCTCCAGAGGGGGGCTCAGAAGCTGCAGCAGCGGACTTGACCTGAGGGCACGCTCATTTTGCATGGTCGAGGCCAAAGCAGAGGGAACAAATCTGCCTACCATTATCGACCTGAGCCCAAAAGAAATGATCAGGCGCTGGAGCCACACTAGCGTGGGGTGGGATTTGTTGGGCTATGGTAGGGTGGTGTGGTATGATGGTGGCTGTTGCCCGAGGAGCAGCAAGGCGCTCCACACCAGATGGAATGGCAAAGATGAGGTTGGGCTGAGTGCCATAAGCCATGAGCCCCACGACCAACTGGTCATACAAAACCTGGGGTGGAAGGTGGGATGGGAGATTTGCAAAGGATACCACCAGCGTGGTGTCTGAAGGGAGGCGAGTACAGGTTGTGGGAATGGGGTTTTTTATAAATTAGAGGAGTTTGTGCTGCCGTTACAGCATCCTCCTCAGATTGGAGCCCAACGTCAAAGTAGCCCTTAAAAGGGCGGAATTCTATAAAGCCAGCTGGCGCAAAGGCCGCAGTGGCTAGCTCAATAATTGCCTTATCAGCATATGGGAACAAATGCCCATAGTCCACTCTGAGGCAATAGCGAATGGCAGAGCGAGGGATGGCGAGAGGATGGGGGCAAGAAGGGTGGACGCGCTCCAGGTGGAGCGCTAAGTCCCGTGGGGGGACAAAACGGTTGGAAGCAGTGGGTGGGCTGCTTGAGCCTGTCTGAACGCGCTTGCCCGCGGGACGGAAAACGCTAGGTGGGGGTGCACTGCTGCCCCACACTGGGGTGGCAGGCGGCGGAGCCAAGGACATCAAAGAATAGGTTTGGGCAGACGGCTGTGGATAAATAAAACTTTAAATTTAAAATCGCTCAAAAGTGACTTCGAGCGGTAAAAGAAACAGTATAATACCATGTCAGATACTTGGAAGTTAGATATGGGAGTTCAGAGCTAATTGGCATCCTGTCCTTCTTTAGTCACCGTTTTTGCTAGATTGGTCATAGCTTCAGATTGTAGTTGGATGATGTGTTAAGCCAATCTTCTTATAGCTTTTTTGGGCTCCTCAACTCTAGAGGAAAATGCATCTTTAACTAAGAGAGTGGGTATTCCTGGTTCACGCCCATACAATACATGGAAAGGGGACTTTTTAAAACTCATTGATAACTAATTTGGTAAGCCAAAGAGCACTGGGTAGATAGTGATCCCAGTGAAGAGGATTAGAGTAGGCCATTTTCCAAAAAATGGAAACCAAGGTTCCATTTGCTCTTTCTGTGGTCCCATTATTGGAGGTGTTGTACAGAGCCAAGAAGAGTTGTTGTGCTCCCATAAATGTGGCCAGGATTTTGACTGATCTGGAGGTGAAGTTCTTACCATTATCGCAGAGTAGTACTTGGGGGAGCCATGACATGTGAAAATGTGGTGATGTAGAAAGTTAGCAGTGGCCTTGGCTGTTTGGGCAGGAAGAGCCACGGCTTCCACCACCTTAGTGAAATGGTCAATAGCTACTAGGGTAAATCTGTTTCCATTGGTAGACTGAGGAAGGGGACCTACTAAATTAAAATTAATGGTGTGGAATGGTTGTTGAGGGGTAGTTGGTTGATACTGATATCTTGTCTTGAAAACAAATTTCTTCTTGCATGTAAACCAGGTTTCTAAGACGTCAACAATAGCTTCCATCATACCTTCCTAATAGAACCGATCTTCAATCCACTTATAGGTTTTCTTTGCCCCCCGTGACCTAGGTAGAGTGAGCTTTTAGGGTAGCAGGTATGCGTTCCAAGGGTCAAAGGTAAGGCAGCCATTTTTCCCCACCTGCTTATACAACTTTCCGTTCTCCACTTCTGTATTATGGGAGTGTCGGGCTAACATTTTCTGTACAGGCTCATCCTCATCCTCCCAGTCATCAGGGGTCATTAAAAGGTCATGTAACCTCTCCGCCTCACTATTATCCAAGTGACGGAATCATAGCTGAGTTAACCCGTTAATATTCAAGTGATGGGTTCCAGTAAGGTGTTCATTTTTATGTCATAAGGCTGGAGCTTTAGAGCCCAGAGAGCTAACCAACAGTAGGATATTTCATGTTCTGTAACCATTTTAGGATGCGTGGTCAGTAACCACAGTGAAGGTGGTTCCATATAGAAAAAGGCGGTAGTGCTTCACAGCTAACAGAACAGCATGGCACTCCTTCTCCGTTACACTGTAGTTGCATTCCGCCTTTTACAGCATCTTACTAAAATAGGATACAGGATGATCTACACCATGTTCATCTAATTTGGCTAAGATGTCCCCAACAGCATAGTCTGAGGCATCAGTGAATAAGATGAAAGGTTTATTATAATCTGGGTGCTGTAGGACAAGACATTGTTGTGGCAGTTGCTTTTTTGTTTCAAAAGCGGCCTTTTGTTCAGCACCCCATTAAAAGGGGGTATTCTTGATCAATAGCTGGACAATGGGCTCATTGGGTTGAATGAACTTAGGGATAAACTGATAGTAGTACCCCATCATCCCTAGAAATACCTGAATATCCCGTAGATTTTTAGGGGCGTCATTTTTGAGATAGTTTCTACCTTGTCCTGCATGGGCTGAATTCCTTCTTTGTAAATGGAGTGGCCAAGTCCATATAATTTCCTTTGTAAGAAGCTAAACTTTGAAGGCTTCAACTACATATTAGACTTACGTAACCATTGTAACACCTCCTTCAAGTAGAAAGATGTTCGTTGAAGATTTTGAGAACACCTTGATGTCATCAAGATAGACGATGACACAAGTTAACTTGAGATCCTTCAAGATGTGATCCATCGCACTCTGGAAAGAGGCAGGTGCATTACACAACCCTTGGGGTAATTATGTGGATTGGAAGAGACCTTCACTACAAATAAGAGAGCATTTCTCCTGCCCTTGAGGAGAGAGGTCCATTTGCCAATAGCTACTGGCCATGTCCTTGGCAGAGAAGAAGTTAGAACCAGAGAGTTGGCCAGGCATCATCAATGCGAGGGATGGGATAGCTATCCTTCTTAGTGAGGCTATTTAATCTACAGTAATCCATGACTATCTAATGACCTCTGTTTTTCTCTTTAATTAGTAAGAGGGGTGAATACCAAGGGCTTTGTGAAGAAAGGAGTAACCCCGCGTCTAATAACTGCTGGAGCGCCGTCCTCATTTGTTGTTTTTCCACCTTGTACTTGCAATAAGGTTTGGACTTGGTAGGCAGGGCATCACCCACATCAATGGAGTGGCGCCAGCCCTTCACGTGACCATAGTCAGTATCTGATTTGAAGAATATGTCACTATATTCATCTAACAAGGTATGAACTTTTTCCAACTCCTCTGGGGTCAGCTTATCCTAAATATGAAAATTGGTTAGGATACACACCATGCTGTCCATGGGCAAGTCCAAATCCGCCATAGAACCAAAGGAGTGGATATGTTCAATGTCCTCTACTGGGATTAGGAAGCCTCTGCCAATCTCATGGTGTTTCCATATTATCATGTCCTTCCCGGTGAGGTTTCCCAGTAGAATAGTAATGGCCTCTGATAGGATGGGTCTAGTATCCCAGGCAATACACGAGTCTCCAAGGGGCTAACACCCTCAATACTTATGAGGTGCAACAAGCAATGGTGTGGTCTATGTAGTGTGATTTTAGTAAAAACCACGCGTTGTTCACCAGGCTTAATTAATACCATTATCTGCATCATAAAACGGTATACCCTCCTTAACATCCACTGATCCAGGATAATTTTTTGTGTTACGCCCAGAAGTGGAATAAGGCAAAGTTAAAGCTGAAAAGGATATTCGATTAGGCAAGAGAATTCATGCTTGCTGATTTCTTTATTGGATAAAGACTAAAGGGACTTCGTAGTTGAGTAATGAGAGGCCCCTTGCTTCAGGTTGATTATTCCTTCATACTCAATCATAAATTGAGTGCCGATGAGCATATCAAATGCAATGTTGTCTAAAGCAATAGCGGGGCTGATAGGATAAGCTTCCCAATTTGAATAGGAAGAGAAGAATATGCCCCAATAGCACGTGTATTGTTGGAGCCAGCGGTTTCAAATTCTTGCTTGTACTCCAAGTCAGGCTCTAGCTTTAACTTTTTAATAAGATTAGCGGAGATCACGTTGACTGGGGAGCCAGTGTCCATGATGGCCAGTATTCAAATTTTTGTATGACCACCTCAATATTTTAGTGAGTTTTCCTCCAAAGTTAGATTACAAGGCTAAGACTTCCTTGAGCCGGAAAGTGGAGGTAAGCTTTTGAGCAGTCGCGAGGTATTTATCAAGGATGGATTTCATGGTATGGACCCTCTGAATAGGTCGAATAAAGCTAGATATGAAGTGATCCCCATCTCTGGCAGTGTCAATAACTTCGGGCTATCTTATAATTTTGCTGATGTACGTTTCCTCAAGTATGGAGGTCTCATCTACTCCTCCAGCGTTCAAATGATCAGGAACCAAAACTTCTGCAGTTGCTCCCAATATATAGTAACCAACATCGTCATAACCCCCCTCAGATTCGTCCCCAAGAGTATTCTCGACAACTGGCAAGGCCACGACGGAGGTAGGAGAGATGGCCACAAGAGATTGAATAGCCTTAGTGCGCGCATTTACCACTTTGCTGGAGGGGCAGGCACAGCAGTTTTAGAGATCTTGTGCGTTCTTATGTTTGTTACTACCTTACAGGGCTTTGATACATAGAAAGGAGTGATAACATTTTTAAGTCAAATTGAGGGACCAGGTTTAGCAGGGAGGAGGGGCACAGGTGAGCTCACTTTCCTCTGTTTAACATTTGAGAGCTTCTCAATGGTTAACGCTGAAGGTTTCAACTCAGCGTCATTTGATTTAGCACATAATTGGAAGTCAGCCACTTCTAACAAAGCCTCTTTAAGGTCACAGATGTTTTTAAAATGGCATTTTTCTGAGATGATATGTCTGGCTAGAGAGGGTTGAGAGGCTAGACCAGTTAGCAAGGCAGCGATAGCATCATCAAGGATAAGCATGTTAGAGGTGGATAACCTTTGCGCAGCAAGGTAAAATCGTTCATCAAAGGCAATAAACAGATTAAGCTTCAAACATACTAAGGCGCATAAAGGCTGTTTTTCCCTGTGTAGACTCTAGTTTGATCCCAATCTAGCTAAAAGAGCCTCTTATACCTCTGCCCAGGTGTGCAAAGGGTTCAGTTAAGGAATTGTCATCTCTAGTGCTAAGCGTTTAAACAAGGAAGGATGTGTTGCAATTTCTGTTTATCCATTGCGGCACACATGGCAGCTTCATAAACATATAAAAATGTAGTAATAATCCTTTCTCCAGGGATGAACTTATCTGTAAAACAAGGTTAATTGAACGCCGCTCAAATTCTTTGAAATAGGATAGAGAGCTTGCTAGTTGCTTTTCCAGAGCAACTAGACGTGATTCAATGTGAAGAGAAAAGGTGGGAGGGTTACTCACTTTTTAAGCCTCTGTTTTTGACGATTTTTGACGTGTACAAAGGCCCCCTATAAAGAGCACCATTTTGTAGGAATACAGCTTTTGTGTGCTCACTGGTGCTTCCATCTCCGGATCCCACAAAGGTTAGTAATAAATAAATATAAACGCTGCTATAAAATTTAGATTTTATGAATATTATAAGAAGCGCCGGGGTAAAGAGAAAAGTGATCACATTGATTTTCGCCCAATAAATATTTAAAATGATTTTGAGGGTAGGGGAAATTTGAGGATGGTTTCAGAATAGCTTTGATGCATTCCAAATTATGAAATATGATAAGCTCTCCTATCAGATCATGAGAAATGTGTGTTACTTTTTGAAGTAATGATAATTGGGGTTTTGGCTAAAAAAAGATAATTGGGGTTTTGGGCTGAATGTACCCATGCAGTAATTTCTTGATGTATTTTAACAAATCATCACTTGTTAGAATACTTTCACCTTGGAGGACCTCCGCCACGCCTATAAAAGGGGGTGGCCCCATGTAGGTGCTTGGAAGGACCTGATTATGATTGGGGATGTTCCTTCCATTGGTCGCCCCATGATCTGTAGCATGATTGAAGTAATCCAACTGCTAATTTTATGTTGTTGCCCATGCAGGTCTTGAAATGGTTAACCCCAAATAATGGGGCTCCACCAAGAATCAGCCAGGGTCTTTTGGCTGATATACTCAAAATCATTTTATCCTTAATTAAATCGCTTTTTAATTCATCGCAAATACTTAAATGGCTGACTTTTCCCAGTTTAGGCAAATTTTGACCCAAGACATTCTTCCTCTGCAGCTGAGAGGTAAAATGTCTGACATCCATTTTATTTCACCTCCAGCAGAGTTCCAAAGGATCTGGTGCATATGGGACATATTAACCTAGCATATTGTGATGGGGTAACTCCAGTCCGCTACCATCAATTAAAAAAGAAGACATGGACCTTCCCCCAGAAGATATACAAATATCAAGTAATGTCTCTCAGAGATGTTAGGCCTATATGCATCTCCACGGACACCAATTAATAGTAAATACCAAGTTAGAGGTGGAGGTACTAGTTGATCTCTATGGGGAGGTCATTGGGCCATATGAACAATCAAGGCTGACATGTAGCTCGAGGCATTATACTACCATGAAACTGCGAGATCAAGGTTTTACTAGAAAACCTACAAAAAGAACCACTGCAGATCTAACAACATCAGGTAATGGCGTATTTACATTTGATCCATGTTGAGGAGGTCATTTAGATTCATAAGATAGTTCACTAAATGAATTTAGTCTGCTCATTGAGCTGCAGCCTGTCATAATGTCAATGGTACCGCAAGAAATTCAATGGGGTTATCAGAAGAACAGAAGGATCAGACAATAACTTTATTTTAAAAAATATAAGGAGATTTTTGCTGTTGATAACCAAAATCTATGGCGTGCTTTGGGGTGGTCCATCAATTAGAACTGAAAATCATCCTCCCATCAGGTTTTGGCCAATATGCTAATCTAGGGCAGCCAAAGAAGTAATTTGTGAGAAGATCGAAAAGCAACTGGAGCAAGGGATGCCTGAACCATTAGTGAGTACGTGGGCTTTGCCCATTATTATTGTAAAAAAGAAGGAAAGTACCAACCAGGTATTAATAGACTACCGGAAGTTTAACATTATCACCAAGAAGGACTCATATTCCTTGCCATGGATTAACAATGCTTTGGATTAATTAGGGGGAGCTCATTACATCTCAGCAATGGATTTGATATCAAGTTGCTGGCAGATCAAGTTGCCTGAAGCAGAACAGGAGATATGCGCCATTTTTACTTCCAAGGGGCTTTTCCAACTGACCCATATGCCTCAAGGGCTGTGTAATGCTCCGACTATGTTCCAACGGGCTATGGACATCATCCTTGGCGACCTGAAGCTGTTTTGAACCCTAATGTACCTTAATGATATCAATGTCATCTTGTGTACATTCTATGAGCATCTTGTCCATCTGGAGGAGGTCTTTCTCCAGCTTGCTGAGTCCAATATTAAGTTTAAGCCTCATAAATGCCACTTCAAGGACCAACTAGAGTACCTTAGGTTTGTGGTAGATGCAAAGGGGCTTAAACTGCATCTGGATAATGTGAACGCAATCCATAACGTGACCCCACCGAGCAACAAACGTGATGTACAGGTATTTTGGGGGATGGTCAGTTACTACTGACGCTTTTTTCCCAACTTCAGCTTTATTGGAGGTCCACTGTTTAAGTTACTAAAAAGGAATGCTGTTTTCAAATGGACGGAATGTCACCAAAGCTCCTTTGATACACTTTGGACAGCACAAGTCAGCACGCCAGTGCTACATTATTCAAATTTTGATAAAGAGTTTATTGTTCAGTTGGATGCATATCTTTTCCGTTGTTGGGGCGGTATTATCCATAAAGGACAATGAGGGGGAGGAGCACCCAGTTTTATATTACAGTTGTAGTCTAAAATATCACAAACGTAATTACATTGTGACTGAGCAAGAGTGCTTAGCGGTGATCTAATCATATAAGCAATTCAGGGTATATTGCATGGGGTAAATTAACTTTACTCTCTCGTTGCAATCACTTTTGCAACTTATTCAATTCAAGTCTGCATTTAGTTTGATAATCTCACAGAGGATATTAGTTCTGCGCCCATGTCAGGGACCAGTTGGGCAAGTAAGGTAAGAGGCACAGGTGGTAGGCCCGCGACCTCCACAAACAAAAATGCCCCAGAGAAACTGGCGGATTAGATAAAAATAAAAAAAACTGGCATTTACTATTTCCCTGGAAATCCTCGCTTGGCAGGCGCTATGTAACCAGTACATCAACACGCCGCACTCTCAACCACTCTTGTTGGTGGAATATGGAGTCTGGGTGTTCCTGGATATCCAACAAACAGCTTTATGGAGAAATTTTGTGGGGATGTGCACATTAATTTCCTGACCACGGTGTATGTCGCACCTCACTCCATGTCATGCAGTTGGCTGAATCTCAGTTTTAAAAACAAGGAGGCAGCAGACGAAGCTGCTGCGGTGCGCGTTGTGATTGACCTCCCTGAAGGGCAGCGGGTTGTCAAAACCAAGCGCACCAGATGGACAAAATCCAACCAAATTTTCCTCACATTCGACTTTTTGCCATTACAGTCAAGCGTGCCATTCTGGAGCAGCACCTGAAAGATGGTCTCACCATATATGGCAAAATACAATTCTTTGAGATGCAACGCTTTACGCTGATGCCACACCTGTGCACTGGCAAAGCCATTGCAGTTCTGACTCCAACTGAGGAGATTGTGAAGTACTTAACCCAGATCCTGCACTCCACTTAAGTAAATATCAAAGGGCATACCACCCACCCTTTCCAGGTAACTGTAGACAGCGCACCCCCCATCTGCACCCACTGTGACGCGTTCAGCCATAAGGCACATGCATGCCCCATCAAGGAGGGCATCACATTCCAAGAACACCCCTCGGTGGCCATGGCCAATGGGGAGGCGCACTATGAACCAACCACCAGTACCAAAGAGGCCTTCCATGGGGAGCACAAGGCTGCTACTTACTAGTAAAGCCTGTCTCCCCTCAAGAGCGAAAGAAGGCCAAACAGGCCCGCAGGGCCATGGCCAAGGAAGGGGCCAAAGTCACCTCTGCTATCCCACACTCCCAACGCCAGGAGGACATTGAAACCTTCGCGGCAGAAGCAACTTGGGAATCCCTAAATCAATCAGATTGGGAGGCCCAAGCTGATTGGGCCACCCAATCTGAGGCTCTGATGGGTGACTTGATCTCACCTGACATCTGCAACCAAGCCCCAATTGAAACAGACTTGGTTCTCAACCTACCTGAAAAAAATTTTTGACCCAAACGTTGGTGTACCAAACTCATCCGCACCACAAAAAATTTGTTTGACAGCGGGAAAACAAAAAGCAAAGGCAAAAGCCAATGTGAACCTGTCTTCTAAAATTAACAAATCTACCAATAGCGTTGCTGCAAACACCTGCGCCGCTGTGAAGGCCAGTGGGGAGCCAGAGGAGGCTGGTGGGCCTGGGTGCCCACCCCCTCGCACCTAAGGTGCGAAGGGGGAAGCCTTCACTTTAGGGATGTTAAGTATCGCCAGACTCAAGGCCTCACTGTCTCAGGCTAGGAAACTGAGTTTTTTACAAAAAATTTACCCGTGGACATCCTGGCCATCCAGGAGTCTCACTGTCCGCGAGGTTCTGAGGATGCTTAGAAAACCATGCTCCTCCCTTCCCTATCCTTCTGGTCTGAGCACTGTGGGGTGCTTATTCAGAATTACAATTTTTAAATTTTAATGTCTGAATCCTTCCTCGATGGCCAAGTCCTCATTGTTACATTTTTGTGGGCTGACGTGGCACATGCTATCATCAACATTTATGCCCCAACCTGTGCACAAGAGCGTCAGGAATTTTTCTCATTGGTCAAATCCCTTCCGTTACCCCTTGACCCTTTTGTAGTAGGTGACATGAACCGTTGGCTAAACACACCCATGGACCATTGGCCTTCCTCATCCCACGCCCCCCAGGGTCATGTAGAACTTCGCGTTCTAAAGGCCACCCTTGGGTTGCTAGACGCACTGCTGCAACAGGCTCCGCTACTTAAGAACATGACGCGCCCCCACATTCACATGGCCAATTAAGGTACATGTCCTGCATTGACCTTATCCTCACGCCGGTGAAATTTCAATCTCATATTTTCCACTTTCACACATCAAAAATTAATTTCTCTGACCACCGGCTGGTCTCAATAACCTACCACTTACCTGTCACAGTGGCTAGGGCTCCACATTGGTGCAAACTCCACCCACCCAAACTTGCGTCGCCAGGATTTTCCACTTGTGTGGAATCAGCAACTTCGGCAAAAGAGTTTATTACACTGTTTTTCGCGGACCCAATTTCCACATGGTCAGCCTTCAAAGAGGATACCATCTGCCACGCTCGCCACCTCTCCTCATGATGCTCAAGAGCTACATCAGCTGTTATATCGCGCGCTCTGGAAGAGTTGGCACACCTGGAGTCCAACATCCCAGCCACAGGCTACAGCCCTACTTGGGGCCAGAAGTGGGCAGAAGCAGCCGCCCACCTCAACGCACTTGAAAGGCAACACAAACATCGGGTTTGTGTTCAGTTCAGGGCCAAACACATTACAGAGGGCAGCACGTGCTCCGCTTAACTTTTAAAAGATTCTTTACACCACGCCAGAGCATGGCCTGCACACAGGTGTGAAGATCGGATAATTCTATTGTGGACACACCGGCTGAAGTGGCGATCAAAATACAAAGTATTACTCCAAGTTGTACCAATCCAATCCAATTCAGCCAGCTGAAATGGCGATATTTCTTGATAGCACACATACGCACCATTTCCCAATACCCAGAGTTAGTGAATTTGATTACTTTGAACAAACTCTGGTCTGCCATCCACGGTGCATCAAATCAGAAATGCCCAGGCCCTGATGGCATTCTGTGTGAGTTCTATAAAAGTACTTCAAATATTTATCCCCACTGTTTCTTGCCTCTCTTAACCAGAGCCTTTTGGAAGTGCACCTCCAACCAGGAGGGCAAGAGGCCTTCACCATCACACTCTTCAAGAAAGGGGATAAGCTAGACCAAGCCAACTGGCGCCCCATTCCTTTAACTAAATCGGATACAAAAATTTTAACTAAAATCATGGCTAGCCATCTAGGGATTGTAGCATCTGCCACCATCTCTCCAGAACAATTTGGTTTCATACCCAAAAGGTCAATTTGGGACAACGTTCACTCTGTGGCTAATGTATGCCAGTCCACGACCTCTGGGGCACTTGTATTTCTGGACCAACAGAAGGCCTATGATAGAGTAAACTGGGAATACCTCAGGGCCTTCCTCCACCAATTCCGCTTGCCCCCTCGATTCATCAGCTCAGTAATGCTTATGTAATCTGCAACAATGGCAGTGCGTGGCCCTGGCTTCCTAACTGAAGTAGTCCACCCTCAAAGGGGCCTACGCCAAGGGGGCCCCCTTAGCCCACTCTTATATAACTTCAGCCTTGACTCACTACTTCGAAATGTGAATGCCCGCCTCACTGGGGTCCATGCACCAGGCCAAGCCCCAGTCAAGATGATGGCATTTGCAGATGACTGTGTGGTTGGGGTGTCTAATAATCAAGATGCACGCGCGCTTGAAGCTCTCATCCAGGAGAATTCCTGGGTAAGTAATGCTGCACTGAACGCTTCCAAAACTGAAATCATCCTCCTTGGTCAGTATCAAACCTGCTGGGCCCCAGCAACAAGTTCCCAGCCCAGCCCATCTGCTCACACACGTGCTCTCCCTTCCCTGCTCACCCCACACTGCCCCACTTGTGCTCCCCTTCATGCCACGCCCTACCATAGGGCCTTTCCGCCATCTGGGTGTGTGGGTGGAGGCAGGCGGGTATGCCTCATCAGTAATAGAAAGTCATATTTTAGACAGCGTGACGAAGCGCATCGACTCCCTCAGAGCCCACCCTACTTTCCTTACTGGCATGGTTGTTTTTGCCAACTCTATGCTCCTCTCCAAAGTCTGGTTTGGAGCCCACGCAATCGCCTTCTCCCCAGGTTTTTTCAAATCTATGTATGCCCTTCTACAAGGGTGGCTATGGTCAGGCCACCCACCGCCAGTGCGGCTTGAGGTCATGTTTGGCCCTCGTCATCATGGTGGCATGGGCCTGCTCAACTTTAAAGCCCATGCTGCCAAAATCCTGGGCACCTGGATTGCGGCTGTCACCGCCCCTACACTCCCCTCCCAACACTGGTCCCGTGCAGCACGCTCCAACTTCTCCCGCGCCCTGGGCCTTAACAATTCATCAAACCCTCACTCCTTGATGAAATATCTGGCTTCCCACCCATTGGCCACAGGTCCTCACGGTACTAAAACCCACTACAAACGAATCCTCCTCTCCATGCGGAGTGCTGAGTGGAGAATCTGTATTAATGGACACACAGCCCAGAGAGGCCGCCCCTCTCCTCGGTTCACACAGGAGGTACAGGGGTTACCCATTCAAGATGGCTTGATCACCACATGGCCCCATGTTCTATCCAGGATGGACTACCTGGACATAATGAACATCCCTTATTCCCTTGAGACCCAGAAGACTATTTGGAAATACGCACACCACCCTCTGTTGCAGCCTCTAATCCGTTCCCATGTGTGGCGCTGCCTGAGGCGGGTGTATCTTACAGCTGAGCACTCTAACGCTTTACGCTCATCCTGTGTCATGTTGGCCAGTATGGGACGCTGTTCCACCGCCTGGAAAAGTGCCCTACCTCTAAAGCGATATGGCGCTAAGTTCAACGTCTGCTTGGCCAGGATCAAACACATCCCTTCAGTCTGTCAAGAGATATGTTTGCTTATCCATGGTATCCCCTCTTCCACCTTCCCTCCGTGCTCTGGTGGTCGCAATCGCCATGTGGACCATCCACACGATTGTCTTAGATGCCATCGCAGGCTCCACCCCCACCCTCCCAGAAGCTTTCTACAGATTCTGGTCTCATTTGTTGGACCACTTCCAGGCGTGGATGTTTGGGTACCTCCCACTGCGTCGCCGTCAGCTGGTCTCCTCCTGGTTCCCAGTTTGGTTCATCAACTTGGACCCTTTCCTCCACACGTGTTCAATTGTGGTTATGACTCCTTTACACGTTCCCTCCTCCTCCCCATAGTGGCGTTCCCGCTGGCAACAAGAGATAGCATCGCTTCTCTGGGGTGCCTTTCCTGTTACTAAGTTTAGTTTTCTTTTGTGTCTACATTTGGAAGTGTCCATCCCTGGTCAGCCTTCCCCGCAATAAATTAAATTAATTAGAACTATGCATGGGGTAAATTAAAGTTTTTGCGGATCATTCTTAATTACGCTGGTTGCATAATTTCAGAGATCCTGAAGGGCGTCTAACCTGATGGGCTCTTAAACTGCAAGTTTATAATTTTTAAGATCCTTCACCATCCTGGAGCCAAACATCAAAATGCAGATTGCTTATTGAGATAACCAATAGTTTTTTTACAACAGATTTGAGCAATTTAATGTATAACAAAATGGTTAGTAACTTCTCTTTCTCGTTGCAAACACTATTGCAACCCATTAAATTCAAGACTAAATCCAGTTTGATAATCTCATAGAGGGGATTAGTCTGCGCCCATGTCTGGGAGCAGTTGGGCAAGCAAAGCAAGAGGAGCAGGCGGAAGGCCCGCGGCCTCTAACATTCGAAAATGCCCCGGAAAATCTGGTGGAATAGAAAAAAATTTAAAAAAACTGGCGGTCACAATTTCCCCAGAGATACTCGCGTGGCAAGCACAATGCAACCAGTACATCAATACGCCACATTCCCAGCCACTTTCGTCGGTGGAATTCGGAGTCCATGTGTATCTGGACATCCAAAAAATGGCCCTATGAGAAAAATTTTGTGAAGATGTACACAAAATTTTCCCAACCGCGGTGTACGTTGCACCTCACTCCATGTCGCGTGGTTGGCTGGACCTAGGTTTTGAAAGCAAAATAGCAGCAGACGAGGCTGCAGTGGTGCGCGTAGTGGTCGACCTCCCTGAAGGGCAACAGGTCGTCGAAACTAAATGCACCAGATGGACAAAATCAAACCAAATTTTCCTCACGTTTGACTTTTGCCTACTACGGTAAAATGTGACATTTTGGAGCAACACCTGAAAGATGGTCTCGCCATATACGGCGAAATAAAATCTTTCAAAATGCAACATTTCACGCTGATGCCACACCTGTGCACCAGCAAAGCCATCGCAGTTCTGACCCCATCTGAGGAGATCATGAAGGACCTAACCCAGATCCCGCACTCCACCTTTATTGACATCGCAGGGCACACCACCCACCCATTCCAGGTAACCGTGGACAGCGCGCCCCCCATTTGCACCCACTGTGATGCGTTTGGCCATAAGGCACATACGTGCCCCATTAAAGAGGGTGTTACATTCCAAGAGCACCCCTCGGCGGCCATGGCCAGTGGAGAGGCGCACTATGAACCAACTGCAAGCACCAAAGAGGCCTTCCCGTGGGGAGCACAAGGCTGCTACCTATTGGTAAAGCCCATCTCCCCGCAGGAGTGGAAGAAGGCCAAGCAGGCCCATAGGACTGTGGCCAAGGAAGCGGCTAAGGTCACCACCACCATCCCACACTCACAACGCCAGGAGGACATGGAGACCTTTG
The DNA here is from genome assembly GCA_022478985.1 of Massospora cicadina. NCBI lineage: Eukaryota > Fungi > Entomophthoromycota > Entomophthoromycetes > Entomophthorales > Entomophthoraceae > Massospora > Massospora cicadina. The sequence goes on from JAKSZP010006782.1 coordinate 27,621, forward strand.
CGGCGGAAGCAACTCGGGAATCCATCACCCAATCAAATTGGGAGGCCCAAGCTGAACAGGCCACTCAATCTGAGGATCTGATGGGAGATTTGATCTCACCCAATCGCTGCACCCAAGCCCCAGTTGAAACCGACTTGGGACCTATCCCAACTAAAAAAAAAATTTTTGCCCCACTCGATGGTGCACCGAACTTATCCGCACTGCAAAAATTTGTCCAACGTTGGGAAAATAAAAAGCAAAGGCCAAAGCCAACGTGACTCTTTCCACAAAAATTAACAAAAACCCTGATAGTGTTGCTGCTAATACCCACGCTGCTGTGAAAGCCCGTGGGGACCTGGAAGAGGCTGGTGGGCCAGGGGGCCCACCCTCACACCTAAGGTGCGATGGGGTAACCTTCACTCTAGGGACGCTGAATATTGCCGGACTCAAGGCCTCCCTGTCTCGGGCTAGGAAACTGAGTTTTTTACAAAATAATTTACCTGTGGATATCCTGGCCATCCAGGTAACCCACTGTCCACGAGATTCCAAGGATGCTTGGAAAACAATGCTCCTACCATCCCTATCCTTTGGTCGAAGCACTGTGGGGTGCTAATTCAGAAAAACAATTTTTTCAAATTTACATCTTCAGAAACATTCTTAAATGACCGAGTGCTCGTTGTCACCTTCTCTTGGGCCGATGTTGCACACACAATTGTCAACATTTATGCCCCAAACAGTGCACAAGAGCGTCAGGAATTTTCTCGTTGGTCAAATCCCTCCCGCTACCCCCAATTCTTTCCTAATTGGCAACATGAACTGTTGGCTAACCTCACCAACGGACCGGTGGCCACCCTCACCCCACGCCCCACAGGGGTCACATAGAACTACGCGTTCTAAAAGCCACCCTTGGGTTAATGGATGCGCTGCTGCGACATGCCCCACTGCTCAAAACTTGACACGTCCCCACATCCACAACGGCCAATTAAGGTCCATGACCCACATTGACCTTATTCTAGTGCCGGCGAAATTCCAACCCCATATCTCCCACTTCAAAACAACAAAAATAGAATTCTCTGATCACTGACTGGTCTCAATAACATACCACTTACCCGTCACAGTTGCAAAGGCCCCACATTGGTGCAAAATCCGCCTCCAGAGCTTGTGTCACCAGGATTTTCCACGTGGGTGGAAGAGGCAACTTTGGCAAAATTGTTTGTTGCACCGTTATGTGCGGACCCCATTTCCACATGGGCAACTTTCAAAAAGACACCATCCGCCACTATCGCCATCTCTCATCCAGACGCTCATGAGCCACATCGGCAGTTATATCGCGCGCGCTGGCAGAATTGGCCCACTTGGAGTCCAACATTCCAGCCTCAGGATATAGCCCTGCATGGGGCCAGAAGTGGGCGGAGGCAGCAGCACACCTCAACGCACTTGAAAGGCAACACAAACATTGGGTTTGTGTCCAATACAGGGCCACACGCATCACTAAAGGTGACAAGTGCACCGCATACTTCTTCAAAAAATTTTGCACCACGCCAGAGCGTGGCCTGCACACAGGTGTGAAGATCGGATAATTCTATTGTGGACACACTGGCTGAAGTGGCAATCGAAATGCAAAGATATTACTCCGAGTTATACCAAGCTGAACCAATTCAGCCGGCCAAAATGGCGGAATTTCTTAACAGAGCTCATATCTGCACCGTTTTCTGATACCTGGAAATAATGAATTTAATTATTCCGAACGAATTATGGACTACCATTCGCAGTGCACCAAACTGAAAATGCCCAGGCCCAGATGGCATTCCATATGAGTTCTACAAAAAATATTTTAAATACATATCTACATTGCTGCTAGCCTCACTCAACCAAAGCCTGTTGGAAACGCGCCTCCTACCAGGAGGACATGAGGCTTTTACAGTCACACTCTTCAAGAAAGGGGATAGGCTAGACTTAGCCAACTGACGCCCCATTTCTCTAACAAACACAGACACCAAAATTTTAACAAAAATCATGGCTAACCGTTTAGGGACTGTAGCATCTGCCACCATCTCTCCAGAACAATTTGGTTTCATCCCCAGAAGGTCGATTTGGGATAACGTGCACTCTGTGGCTAATGTGTGTCAGTCCACAGCCTCTGGGGCACTTGTATTCTTGGACCAACAAAAGGCCTATGATAGAGTAAACTGGGAATACCTTAGGGCCTGCCTCCAACAATTCCGCCTACCTCCCCGCTTCATTAACTGGGTGATGCTGCTCACGGAATCTGCAACAATGGCTGTGCGCGGCCCAGGTTTCCTAACGGATGTAGTCCATCCTCAAAGGGGCCTGCGACAAGAGGACCCCTGAGCCCACTCTTATACAACTTCAGCCTTGACCCACTACTGCGAAATGTGAATTCCCAACTCACTGGGGTCCATGTGCCAGGCCAAACCCCAGTCAAGATGATGGCATTTGCAGATGATTGCGTGGTGGGGGTGTCTAATAATAAAGATGCATGCGCGCTTGAAGCCCTCATCCAGGAATATTCCCGGGTAAGCAACGCGGCACTGAACGCCTCCAACACTGAAATCATCCTCCTTGGTCGGTTTCAGAACTGCTGGGCCCCACCAAGTAGTTCCCAACCCAGCCCAGCTGCTCGCCCAAGTCCACGCCTTACTAACTCAAAACACACCGCTCCACTGGTGCTCCCCTTTCTGCCGCGACCTACCATAGGACCGGTACGCCATCAGGGCGTGTGGTTGGAGGCAGGAGGATACGCGTCAGCAGTAATGGAGGGCCATATACTGGACAACGTGACGAAGTGAATCGCCTCTCTCAGAGCCCACCCTACTACCCTCACTGGCAGGGTTGTTCTTGCCAACTCTATGCTCCTATCCAAAGTCTGGTTTGGAGCCCACGCCATCCCCTTCTCCCCAAGCTTCTTCAAATCCCTGTATGCATTGCTACAAGGTTGGCTTTGGTCAGGCCGCCCTCCACCAGTACGGCTAGAGGTCATGTTTGGCCCTCATCATCATGGTGGCATAGGCCTACTTGACTTCAAAGCCCATGCCGCCAAGATCCTAGGCACCTGGATTGCGGCCGTCACTGCTCCTACACTCCCATCCCAACACTGGTCCCGCGCAGCCCGCTCCAACTTCTCCCGAGCCTTGGGCCTCAACAACCCATCAAACCCCCACTCCCTGATAAAATACCTTGCATCACACACATCAGCCACAGGTCCTCACGGGACAAAAACCCACTACAAACGAATCCTACTCTCCATGCGAAGCGCAGAGTGGAGAATTTGTATTAGTGGACATACAACCCAAAGAGGCTGCCCCTCTCCTCAGTTCACACAAGAGGTACAGGGGCTACCCATCCATGATGGCTTGATCCCCATTCGACCCCAAGTCCTATCCAGGGTGGACTACCTGGACATGATGGACATCCCTTATTCCACTGAGACCCAAAAGACTATCTGGAAATACGCACACCATCCTCTGTTGCAGCCTCAAGTCCGTTCCCATGTGTGGCGCTGCCTGAGGCGGGTGTATCGTACAGCTGAGCGCTCTAATGCTTTACACTCATCCTGTGTCGTGTGTGGCCAGTATGGAACGCTGTTTCACCGCCTGGAGAAGTGCCCCACCTCTAAAGTAATATGGCGCGAAGTCCAACGTCTGCTAGGCCAGGATCAAACACATCCCTTCAGTCTGTCAAGAGATATGTTTGCTTCATCAATGGCCTCCACCCTCCCACCCTCCCTTTGTGCTCTGGTGGTTGCAATCGCCATGTGGACTATCCACACGATTGTCTTGGATGCCATCGCCGGATCCATACCCACCCTTCCTGAAGCTGTCCACAGATTCCGGTCTCATTTGGTGGATCACTTTCAAGCGTGGATGTTTGGATATCTCCCACCACGTCGCCGGCAGCTGGTCTCCTCCTGGTTCCCAGTCTGGTTCATCAAATCAGACCCCTTCCTCCACACGTGCTCAATGGTGGCTACGCCCCCTACACACGTTCCCTCCCCCTTCCCATAAGTGGCGTTCCCGCTGGCAACAAGAGATAGCATCGCTTCTCTGGGGTGCCTCACCTGGTACTGAGTTTTGTCTCGTCTGAGTCATATTCGGAAGTGTCCGTCCCATGGTCAGCCTTCCCTGCAATAAATTTAAACAAAATGCTTAGTAGGAAATATGACGACAAACTGCCCCTAGTTAGTAAGGTATTAGATGGAATAAGGATTAATCATTTTGAAGAATGGCTATTTGTACAAGAGGATAGGGGACACTACAGTGAATATCCCATAGCCTTCCGCCTAACTAAATATTATCATGAGTGCAGTCCAAGAAGTTGGACATAATGGATTATGCAAGACCCTGTAATTTTTGCGACCTTGGTACTACTGGGAAAGCATGAATGTGATGTACTCAAAACAATTTCCTGCTGCCAATGCTGCCTAGTGGAGAAGCCATTCCATCACAAAGTCTTTGTACCAGTTAGTGAAACCTTACTCTGCTTGAATACAGTTTCTATTGATGCTGTGGGGTTGCTTCTGACTTCAACAAACCAGTCCAAGTATATTCTGGTGGCGATTGACCACTAGGCCAGGTGGGTTGAGACACGGGAAATATACAATAAGTGAGCAGTTATGGTGAATAAGCTTATGATGGAATGCATAATCTGGAGACAAGGCTATCCTCAGTTCATCCTTAATGACAACAGAGCCAATTTCACCCCTCAAAATTTACCTAAGCACAACAAACTGATGGCCATCTTTGGGGTTTCAATGACCCCGTATCACCAAGAATCCAATGGTATTTTCAAACTAATCAATTCTACACTAGTGAATATACTGCAGAAGCTGGTAACAGATGGACCCTCTGCATGGAGTACCCTCCTTTCCACCGCCATCTTAGCTACAACACCAACTATCACTCTGCAACAGGGAAGAGTCCTTCCAGTTACTATATGGATGGCACCTAGCTCTACCTGTACTTCTCTATGCCTACATGGAAGATACCAGAGGAATGGATCCCCAACGCTACTTAAACAAGCTAACGAATATGCTGATCAAGCTTCAAACTGAAGCATACCCACTCAGCTTAGCCAAGAAAGAAAGGATCAGGCTGCTAAACAGGTATGGCATAGTGGGTTAGCTCAGTTTAATGATGGGGACATGGTTCAATTTATGACCAACACAGGTTTGGTCAGAAGCACAAATTGACTAGCATCTGAACTGGTCCGTTCAAAGATAATTGAGAAGAGAGGCATCAACGTTTACACTATCAAGGACCACACAAGTGGTCAGATCATTAACTGAGTGCATGCAAATTTCCTTTGGGCGTTAAACAATAGTAGTCTTATTTTCCAGTTGAGGGGGTAATGTTGAGATTCTGATATGACTGTGCAATAAGCTTTCAATAGCTATCTGGATTGGGTGAGATTGGCCAAACTGAGTGGTATAATAATATTGATGAGATCACCTTGAAATAAGGTGATAGGGCTTGTCAAGCTTTGGACAAATCTTTTTGGATTACCTCCATGTAAGTTAATAAGGCGATATTGACATAATTAAGAATACCTAGTAAATAGCCTCAAACTAAGGCAATAGTGAATTTAAGAATAGTATACTCTGCCAGAGCTAATGAGAATATGGTGGAACAAATAGTCTAAGCAAATGTATTGGTATCAACTAAAGTCGCTGATATATAAGTGAGATGAGAGATTAAAGAGGGGATTGGTTGTTGATAGGAATAAGTGAGCAAAGTAGGAGGGATCTGCTATCTATTATAATAAATAAAAATGATGTCACCAGAGCTATTGCTTTGTCTTTTATTAAAGTTTCTTAAAGTTTACTTGAGGAGTGGCAATTTTCATATTATCTGTCCATTGCTAATTGGCCTATAGTCTGTGAAAATCTCTCAGAGTTAATACCTATATCCCAAAATTATAACATGTAGCTTCAAGACTTCCTCCTTAACATCTTTATGCTGCTTAAGAGATAGTGGATTGACTAAGCATCTTCACGGCAGATTCCATTCCTACATATTACAGTTCTGCAACTTCAGAGTTTGGCACGCTTCAGCATCAACATGGCCACTACACCTTTTTGCAAAAAAGTTTCCCGCTTATTCTATTAACTCTTAACTTTTGGACAACTTCAACCCAGAATCTGTAAGTCTGGAGGAGCACACCATGTGCCTTGATCGCAAGGTATTCATGTTCCACACTAAAATAGGTCCAGGAAGGCGGTCATCCCACTCATACCCTAAGGCGATTTAGCCCATGTGGTGGATGAGAGGTGGGTGACGGCGTACCCCTATAAGGATGCCGCTTTTCCTCTATCTGACCACGCAAGAGCTGTCCCAGCAGTTTGGGGCATGTGTGGAGGTGGCGGTAGTGATATGACGCTTCCAGAAGGGAAGTGGCGAGCACCTACACCCAGTAGCAATTTGGGTTCTGCCTAAAAGGAGGAAAGAGGCGAGCAACTAACCCAATCAATAATTTTGGGTTCCTCCAAAGTAGTGTAAAATTTAGGTAAATGAGGGTACAACTTAGTCGAGGTTGAAGGTGATAAATCCCTTTGATACATAATGTGATTGGTCCTACAAAGCCTGGCCTTAGATGCAACTAGGGTCTGCCAAATGAAGTGTGGCAGCCCCCTTTCATACAATTACAAGTCTGATATATATAAAAGATTAGTTTGGAGGTAAATGCTGTAAAATCTGCCAAAGGACCCTGGTCAATTCCCAATGGAACCCCTCAAATTGGGATAATACTACTAATAGTTTTTTGGCCAAATATTATATGTTTGGTCAGTAGGATTGCTCCAAATTATCAGCTGAATCTGGGATCCCTTCTGAGGTCCCTCTCCTTCATACTGCATGACTAATACAACCCACACACTGCGAAGACTGGCCCCGCTTATAGGTTTGGAGGGGGCATCACCAGATGAAAAATTTTCCCAACAAATGATTGGATAAATTACGTCAAAACCTTACCTCATGTATAAACCTATTAATGATCAACTGTTCTTTAAATGTGAGTCAAGTCTCGACCAATCTGATAGTTTGACTCTTAACATTTGCTAATTTGGACTTTACTAAACAATCCAAATTTTGAGCCTCAACATCTTAAATACTAATATTGACTTATTAAGGTGTTTGTTTCTTATCCCCACGGCGCCTAATAAAACTTTATTATCATACTTTAAAGTTCTTGGAGTTTATTTATATTTATTATTTTTTTAGTGATTTAATATCCAATCGTTACATTTTAGGTAAGAAAAGCACCAGCGAGAATCTCCCTCTGCCAAAAATCCAACAAGTGGTATTCAATACAGGGGACCCAGTATAACACCAAAAATCCTTTTTTAAATAACAAAAATAACAACTATTTCAGAAATAAAGCCAGCTGCTTTAACCAATTAACCAGTGCTTTGTCCTTCCTAAAAATGCTTGAGCAGCACTCTCCACAAGGACCTTATGGGACCTCCCCTGTTATTCTTAAACCTTATTTAGAGACAAGTTCACACCTGGTGAGGGCAGTATTGCCTCCTTCCTTTATGTTTATATATCTACGATATTAGGAGAGACTGACCATCAAAAAACCAGGTAAATCCTTCCCTGCTTGAATCAGATGGCTCAGGAGATCATGTTTCCTAAAATGGCCACACTTAACACCTTAGCGAAGGTCAAACAAGCGCTGAATGATGATTTTGGTTCCAAACAGAGTTTACAACGGCAAAAACAGGCCTTTAGGTGCCTTAGTCTGAAAAAGGGAGAATAAATCCCCTTGTTTATTCTGCGATTCTATAGCAAAGCTCAACCTCTGTTGCTTGCCAAACTACTTCCGCTAGATGATGCTATTTCTGCTATCGTGGCTAGCTTAGCGCCTTATCCCCCTTTATCAATGCATATCTCTGCAGGCAAGCACATCTTCCAAAAAGTACGGGATATCAAAGAGGCGCTGCTAGCAGTGGCTGACTTTTATGAACCTGAAATTCTGAAAAAAGCTCCCAAGTAGGAATCAACTCTGACTCCTCCAGACTCTTCTATGGCTGTATCCCTCTGGAACCCAGCTTCTGAAGAGCTGCAGTGACAAGATACTCTTATACCTTGTGAGGATAGCCAAAAAATACTGCCATTTATGGAGCAGAGATCCCCTCCAGCTTCAGTCTAAAAGCTCAGCAGGTGAATTCAGTTATCTCTTTGCCTGGTTCATCTCTTTTTGAACGGTCTACTAAGATGGATAAAATATCACATCCATTCACGCCGCTGCCTTAGTCTCCCTCAGCCTCACCTCAGGCTGCCCCTAGTTCAAACATGCAATCATGGTGCAGCCCACGCCGGTCACTTTTAAGTCAAAAGGCTAAGCCATTACACTTCCAACGTTTCCCTTAAAAGTTGGTGCAGTTACGATGCTCTCTTCAAAAGTCAAAAGGGTAAATGCGCGTAAAAAAGCCCTCCCCTTTGAGGAGAGTAAGACAGTTTCTCCGCCCCCTCTTAGCAACTCTTTGAGGTTCATTGACAATCCCTTTGAAGATGATTCTAAAGGGTGGTGAAAAAGCAGGCTATTATGTTATGGGAGCCCCAATGGAAGTCCAGGTTCCGGATAGTTTGAGGTCTGAAAGAATTGATATAGCCATGATACCATGACAAACCTATATCCAACAGTTGTTGAGGTTTTCAGAGATGTTTGATACCGCTAGTGATGCTGACCAGTGTATTAGGACAATGATCTGATCCACCCAGATTGTGTGTACACTGCAGTCCATCTGAGATAAATTCCATGAAACTGCCAAATGCCTTGCTTCTACTCTCCGTTTGAAGGATATTCTCGCCCTCCCCCTACTTTTGGTAGCACAATTACTAAGGTAGAGGTTTTTATCATTAAAGTGCGCGTTCTATCCATCCTTGATATGGGTGCTCCAGTAAACGTAGTCTCTTCAAAGCTCATCAATAAAATTATTTTGGCGCCTGAACTGGACTATTTAAAAGAGTTCAGAACTGTGGAGCCCAACACGCGAGCTATTGGAGCCTACTCTTCTCTACCCATATAAATTAGGAAATTCCTACTTGATGCCCCCTCTGTGACATTGGAAAATAACTCATACGACCTGCTCATTGGTACTTAATTCGTGATTGAGTATGACGTAATTATCAATATAAAACAGGAAGTCTCTTCCTTATAAACTATGAAGTTTCTTTAGTCTTTACAAATGATGAGCCTAAGAAGAAGGAATATGCATGTGTAGTTGGGTACCCTTTATCCGCCCTCACCCTTACTTATACCACGTCGGGCAGAAACACAAAGAGCTGCCTGACATGTGGATGCTTCAGAGGGCATTCCATTGTATGCTTCAGAGGAGGTAGTAGTCAAAGAGGGTGAACAAAAGATTATAGACACCAAGATTACCATGAAATTTTCCCACAACTGCCTCCTGCACTTAGCAAGCATTGGTGGTATAAGACCTTTGGAACCCCAGGAGTTTCCAGGTATTCTAGACCCAGCTTATCAGTGACCAAATAATCTCCTGTTGAGGAATCTCACCAACAAGGACATGGCCGTCAATAATCATCAAGAAATTGGAAGAGTCCTGCTGGTCCCTATTGAGGATATCAAAAAGGCTCACTGTATTGAGTCTATGGCAGATATGGGCCTACCAGCTGATCAATCTTTATGTACTTTGCCCACCATTCAAAATCTTTGATGATCTAACCCCTGCAAAGCTTAATGAAGTCCATAAGTTATTAGAATCTTATAGTGATATTTCAATAAATCTGTACTGACTATGGGCACATGCAGAGTTGGACTCACACTATTGGCGTTAGGAATGCTCATCCCATCTGATACAAGCCCTACCACAAATTAAAGTTGAGGAGCTACAGATGCAGATAGAGATCAAACAATTGTTGGACGCTGGTTTGCTGGTACCCTAACAAAGCCATTGGTCGTCCCCTCTTCTAATTATAAAAATAAAACGGAGGTCATCTGATAGTTATGGACTACCGTAAGCTGAATAACCTTACCAATAAGGACAGCTACCCGATCCCCCAGATTGACAACGCTCTGGCGCAACTATCTGTGTCCAAGAACTTCTCTTCCATGGGCTTGGCTAGTGAGTACTGGCAGATGGACCTTTCCTCACAAAACCAGGAGAAGTGCGCCCTTATTGGTAGTTAGGGCCTTTTCCAACCCACTTGACTACCCCAGGGGTTATGCAATGCACCTGCCAATTTTCAGTGGGTGATGGATCATACTCCTCAGGATCTCAAGCTCAGCTGTGTGATTGTCTATCTTGATGACATCACAGTATTCTCCGAGACCTTCAATGAGCACTTAACACATCTAAAAGAAGTGTTCCAACGCCTGCGGGCATCTAACATCATGCTGAAGCCAAAAAATGTACTTTATTCAAAAATCGAATTTCTTTGGACACGTTTTATCTCAAGATGGGACAAAACCCCTTCAAGATAAGGTGGAAGCGATATCTAAGATGCCTGAGCCAAAAGCCCTTCATGACATCCAGGTATTCTTGGATATGATGGGGTATTACCATCAATTCATCCCCAAGTTCGCTCAGCTTAGTGAGCCCCTCATACGTCTCTTGACTAAGAACACTCCATTATATTGGGTTGCTTAATAAAAGGCCGCATTTGAGACCCTGAAAGCTCTATTGAAAAAATAACTATTCTCCGTCACCCTAACTATGGTAAGCCGTTCATGTTGCTCACAGACGCCTCATATTATGCTGTTGGAGCTATCTTGGCTCAGATGGATGAAAATAAAGTCGATCGTCCTGTGTCTTATTTCAATAAGATGCTCTCAAAGCTGAGCGCAACTACAGCGTTACTAAAAAAGAGTTCCTTGCCATCTTACTTGCTGTCAAATACTAATTCCCTTTTTTATATGGGACTTCATCTAAAGTGATTACTGACCACGCATTCTTAAAGTGGATATAAAATATGAAGGACCCCACTGGGCGGTTGGCTCGCTGGGCTCTTAAGCTCCAGCACTATGATATGACCATTCAATCAGCTGGGATGAGCCATATGAACGCTGATGGGTTGAAACGGTTGCCTATCCTAAACTTTGACAATAGCGAAGCAGAGAGGTTGCATGACCTCCTCATGACTCCTGATGCATGGGCTGATGAAGGCGAACTGATACAAAAGATGCTAGTATGGCACTCTCGCAACACCAAAGTGGAAAGTGGGAAGCTACATAAGAAAGTAGGAGTTAATTGGTTGCCCTATCTCCAGCCATATGAGCGAGTACCTGTGATCATGGAGTCTCACAATATCATGGGCCGTGGCGAAGTACCAAAAACCTACAAGTGGATTAAAGAGCGGTATTAATAAGAAGGCATAATGGAGACCATAGCTGAAGTCCTAGATGCATGACTTATCTGTAAAAAGCAATCCGGCTATAAAGCCTTGTATCAGTATCAACTGACTACGCCCCAACAACCCTTCCACACCATAATTTAGGATGTAGTAGGTCCTCTCCCTCAGACTACAGGTATAATCACTATATCTTGATTAGAATTGATCATTACATTAGATAGGTTGAGGCTGTTACAATCCCCGCTCAGATTGCTAAAGACATGGCAACCTTCTTACAGAGTACATCTTCACCCATCATGTGTGCCCCAATTCCTCCTATGTGATAATGGGAAAAATTTTACCTCCTGAGTTGTAAAGCTCATTGCTACTCCTGGGGAACACAACAACTTTTCTTGGCCCCCTATAACACATCTACAAATGATGCTGTAGAAAGTATTAATGAAACAATGGTCTCTATACTCCGAAAAATGGCTAGCTTCAACCCTCTATACTGGGATCGCTATATGCTCAGTGCCCTCATAACTTACTGGATTAGCTATCATCCTAACCTCAAGATGTCCCCTTTTTGCATGCTGTATGTATGAGAACCTGGGGTACCAGCCCTACTAGCCAAAGACATGTTCATTGACAGAACTGACCCAGAGCAAGCCATGAAAAATTGGCTCAGAACATCAACCAACTACAAGTAGAGGCCATGATTAACTTGGTCAAGACGGTCACTAAATAAGAACTAGCAGCTAATGAGATCTGAGCTCCTCTCCCTTCCTTCCAAGTATCTGACTTGGTGTTGCATTGCCACAACCACATCACTTTTAGAAGTGAGAAGCTTGGTTTATCTGGGAAGGCCCATTTTTAATCACTTATAAGCGAGGGGATGAGTATTCCATTAAATCCCTTGCTTCTGACCTTACCATTAACTGAGTTCATAGATGGTTCTTGTGATCTTATTCACCCTCCACCAACCTAGAAGGGGTAAAGTCGGACAATTACAATTCCAATATATAGAAAAGAGTGTTTCAAAGATAAATGCTGAAAATATAGGTCAAAAGACCCTGGTCAATTCCCAATGGAACCCCTCAAATTGGGGTAACACTTCTAATAGTTTTTGGGCAAAGATTATGTTTGGGCAGTTGATTGCTTGAAATCATTGACTGAATCATAGGGATCCCTTCTGAGGTCCCTCCCCTTCATAATGCGTGACTAATACAACTCACATACCGCAAAGACTGTCCCCTCTTATAGGGTGGAGGGGTCATCACCAGATGAAATTTTATTCCAACAATTGATTAGGTAAAATACATCAAACCCTTACCTCATGAGTCAAAAATATCTATCAATGATCATTTTTTCTTAAATGTGAGGCAATTCTCAACCAACATGATAGCTTGACTTTTAATATTTGCTAATCTGGTTTTTACTAAGCAATCCAAATTTTGAGCCTCGACATATTGAATACTAATTTCAACTTATTAAGGGGTTTGTTTCTTATTCCTGCGGCGCCTAATAAAACTATAAAAGCCATAACTTTCTAGTTTTGGCGTTTATTTATCTATATTATTTACAGTATATTTCAATCCCCAATTGTTGGTTTTTAGGTAAATAAGCGCCAGCGAGCATCTCCCCCACCAAAACGCAAGACTCACCAAGAAAAACTGTTGTGAGAGGAAAATTTTAGCTGAATAAAGAAGGTGAAAGTTGTATGTCCCAGCGGAAAGTTGATTTTCTGCTGAATTAGCTGCTAAATCTCATTACACTTGAATTGGTTGGGTTTGAAATACCTTGTTCATGCATTCCCAGTTATTCCCCTAAGCCATATGATACTTAAGACAACTGTCCTTCACTTGCACTGTTGCTGGTCAATTCTCAAATTTTTGTTTAGGGTAAAAAAACCTCTTTCCAGACAATTTTCAAGTTGTAAAAATCTTTCCTGTTTTTTTCATTGAAGCTACCTTGAACCATGTTCCCAGGGTTGTGCCAAGACTGGGCCCTAGCGACCATTGTTATGAAGCTGCTGCCCACCCTCATTAAATGGGGTTACTGGGAAAGTGGCTTGTTGGTAATATCCCCACTTGTAAACCCCCTCTGACGTTGAGACGTCCATTTAATTTTGGAGATTATTCTCTCCGCTGGGCGAGATTTGATGACCTTGCCACTTGCGTTGCAACTAGTTTCACCCCTGCGCATCCTGGGCCCTCAGTGGCTCCTGAAGAGCTAGCCACAACCAAATCTGTTTTCACCCTAGTGGCTATTGTTTAGTTATTGGATAGGATGGTGGCCATGCTGATCACTAGCCGCCGCTCCCTGTTTACTTCTCTTCTACCTGCTATTAAGTCATCTGGACAGCAATGAATGGCATTCTGGGTTGCCTTCTGGGTGCTCACGCACCATAACTGGCGGACAATCTCAATCTTTATTTCCAATTCTGTGACATAGTTGAATGACCCTTAGTATCTGCCATTTCCACTCTTCTTTTGAAGTCAGTGAAGCAATGGTTTCAGTTTACCATATGGACTTGCTGTAAGTGCTCAGTCTCATGCTGTTCATGTGGTTGGTTAGCGCATTTTTGGTGCTCCCATGAGGTATTGGTGGTTCTCCTGAATGAGCAGTCATCCTGTAGGTTTCTGTCCTGGTTTCATCCCACCTTGGGGGTGGGTTCATCCGCCCATCAGTGGAAATAGCTAATCAGGCGTTGGACGCCCTTGACAAGCTTCAAGTGTGATTCTTGGTCAACACTACAGCTTCAACTTTTCTTGAAGATGCACAGCAGAGCGTGGCGTTGTTGGATACTGTGGAAGGTGATTATTAGTGATGGGTGCATGGCATCTTACACTTGGCTAACCAAGCGGGGGGTTTTACCCTGCTAATTATGCTGGGGCCATCATTTGTTTAGGCGCTGGTGGTGCAATCAGCTCATTTGCTACGTTTTTTCCCTGAGAACTGAAGCATTTAATCTGGCTTTTTTCGTCAAAACTTTCCATGATCAGGCCCCAGACTCAGGCTCCCATTGGACATGGTCATGACACCGTTTTGAGCCACTTTGGACCCCGTATCCGCCATTAATGACACCTGGGACATACAGGTGGGATCATTGATTAGAAGTTTATGATAACAGCCTCCATTAGGGCTACGCTACATCTGGCGTCATGTTGGGTGAATTTAATCTGGAAACGTTTCTATGCTGGAGAATGTTTGACTGTGGTATTGAAGAATCAGTCAACATGCCACTTGTTGCCCTCTATGAATTCTGGTCTGAGCCAAGCTCTCAGGATGTGCTTCATGGTGCCAGAAGTCATTGTGGCATCCAGCTATCCTGTGTTTGCGCCAGCTCTTTACCTGTCTCCAGTAGGTGAGACATCTCCTGTGATAGCCCAAAAGGTGTAATGCAATCCGGTGGTTCCATGTTGTTTGAAACCCAGCATGATGAATTCAAAAATGCATTACCTGAGCATGGTTCCAGTTCCCCACTCAAATCAGTTTCTCCAGCTGGATCTATGATTATTACCAACCATCTGGAGAAATCCCATTTGATTGCCAATAAATAAATTTTGCTTTTTTATTGCCACTGTAAATTAGAGTGGGCGCATAAGAGTTCAGTTGAGGACTTGGTAGATATGGGCGCGGCAGGAAACATTATAAGTTTAAACTGGTGCAGGATCTTGACTTGGATCTGGAAGCAGGAGAGTCTTTGATGGATGCATCGTCCGCTCCAATGACTCCATACAAAATATGGCGTCATGAGCCTTTTTAGTACACCAGTTTTTCTTCTGTGATTGGTTCATTGCGTTTTAGATTACCCTTCCCAGTTATACTAGAAGTGGGGTGGTGGCGTCAGCAGAGGTGAGCATTAACCTATACTTAAATGTGCTGACATTTGCAAACATCTGGGTTTGGGGGTGTTATCCATTATTGGTACTATTGCAGTGAAATGGGGATGGAGTTTTATCACATTACTCCTCTCTCCAGCAGGCCTTCGTCCAGATTTTCTCCTAGCGTTATTTTCATATCAGATTAGTTTTGCTATGGAAAAGTCAATTTGCCTTCTGCTGCACTATAAATATGACTTGGCTTTCCACTTGGCGGTGATTTTGATCAACATAAACTATCTGTTGTTTTCTTACATGGTGCATGAGGATAAGGCGTTGGATGTCTGGTTGAAGGGTATTTTAAAGAAGGATTGAGTATTTAAGCAGACGTCACCTATTTATCACCTATATTTTTACTCAGTTTACCAATGTTACGCTGTGGCCATGCATTGACTTCAGCATTTTAATAATATTTTGTTCCTGATACCTACCACCTCCCTCTCAAGCAGACAATCTTTCAGGTAAAAGAAATCCTGGGTGTTTTAAATCTTAACCTAGTGATTGCATCTATTTAATTTAAGTGGTAGAAGGCTAATGATGGTTTACAGAGATTTGTCCAGAAGAGGCATATCTCAGTTATGTATTATTTCCTTATTGGAATTTCGTGAGAAATTATGATAAACAGGCACTATGAAGGCTATGAAATTATTAGTTCCATGGCTCTAGAAAAATACAACCCAATTGCAATGAAGTTATTAGTTCCGTTGCTATGGATAATGCCAATTGGATATATAGAATCCTGTATGAAAACAAACCAAAATTAAACTACGTGACATGAGAATTGAGGTACTTTATTAATTAAAAACCAGAGATATTTATTGGGGAAAAGTTAGTGGTTCTTCACGTGGATTTCCGTGATTCACCCAAGGTAAGATCTTTCTTACCAGAGGACCAATATTGTTGACTATCATTATTATTTAAAATTTTTGTGATGATCATATCTAATAGAGCTCTTGTTAGATGCAATTGACCTTCTTAATGAGGACTTAGCTCCTTTATAATGATTGGTCATTTCAGATTGCTTGGTCATCTTGGATTAATGAGCTTCTTTGGATTGGTTAGACTCACCCATCGTAGGAGGTCAATAACTCCAAAAGGGTCTTTCTTCGGTCAAATTGAGAATCAGAAATACTCATCTTGGATTTTTCAATCTCATTAGACTGAGATATCGAATCTCAATCTGGAGTAATTTTGGCCATCTTAATTGTATCTCCAACAATGCCCTCCTCAAGATCTTGCCTAGGGGACACATACTTGCGAAGAAACCTACTATGCACTCTATTGATAACAGTACCAGTATCAATAGCGGCAATGGAGTATTCCATACCCTGACAATAATTATATGATGAGGACTAGCCCATAAGGTGACCAATTTATGAATCCTTCCTCCAGGCCTATGGTGGTAGAAAAGTACAAGATCTCCGACTTGATATTCTGAAAACGTAGGTCTACTAGCGTTAGTTCTGGTACCTTCCTTCAAGGTGGTAGTCGCAAGGAAACTTGAAGCTAATGCTTGTAATTGGATGATTTCATCATTAATCTTTTCATAGCTAAATCGGTAGTTTGTGGGGTAGCCTCTTCAAGTATAGGCTGTACACTTGAGGGGAGGATAGGTTTTTGACCATATAAATCTTTAAAAGGAGACATTCCAATAATACTATGATAGCTAACTCTATAAGCCAACATTGCACTAGGTAAGTAAAGGTTCCACCTACTAGACTCATTGGAGGCCATCTTTCAAAGAATGGCTACAAGGGTACCATTAGCCTGTTTGACTGCACCATTAGTTGAAGGATTATAAGGGGTCGTAAAGGAATGATAAGTCCCCATTAGTTTGGTAAGCTCAGCCACCACCTGAGAAATGAGATTTGTCCCATTATCTGATAATAGGACTTTTGGGCTACCATGCCTGGTGAAAAGTTGCTTGAAAATAAAGGACGCTGTCACCTTGGTGGTAACCGTGGAAAGTGAGATAGCTTAAATCCATTTAGTAAAATGGTCAATAGCTAACAGAATATATTGATGTCCATAGGTGGCCGTAGGGAAAGGACCCACCACATCAATACCCATAGTGGAAAAAGGTTAGGAAGGCCCCACAATTTGGTGCTGGAATGTTGGATTTCCACAACGTTGTTGTTGGCACTTAAGACAAGATTCCATCACATCATGTACATATTCCAGCATGTTATCCAAGTAACAATGATTCTTTAAACACTTTAGTGTCTTAGCAACAGCTCAATGACCTACAGCTTGATGGACCTCCATAAAAGCATCAGTCCTCGCAGAGGGCCAATTAAAGGGCAACTACTTAGATACCAACTTTTATATAATGAACCTTCTTTAACCTGAGTGTCTTTGGTTAAGGATTGTAGCTTCAAGATAACATCCATAGATTCATGGAACCAGAGCTCAGGTCTACCAATCAGGTCATAAATGCGATCTTTTTCAGTAGAAAATAAAGTTAATATAGGCAATTGAGAAAGGCCATCAGCGTTTTGATGTATAGCTCCAGTGCGATGTTGAATAGTGAAGTCATAATTTTGGAGCTTTAGATCCCATCTAGCTAAGCGCCCTCCAGGATCCTTCATTTGTTGCAACCACTTCATGGAAGCGTGATCTGTTACAATAGTGAAATGTTTGCCATATAGATAAGGGCAGAAATGCTTGATGGCGGACAACACAACAAGGCATTCTCTTTCAGTGACTCTATAATTTCGTTTGGCCTTATAAAGGGTTTTACTGTAGTACGTGATGGGGTGATCAACCAGATTGGTATCATGTTGAGCCAAAATGGCCCAATAGCAATATCACTAGCATAGGTAAATAGAATAAAAGGTTTGGAAAAGTCAGGATAGGTTAAGATGGGGTATTCATTAAAGCTTGGTGAAACAGATCAAAGGATTGTCGTTGTGATTCTCCCATACAAAAGGGACTTCTTTATGCAAAAGGTAAACTAAAGATTCTGCAATATCCACAAAATGGGGTTGAATAGTTGATAATAACCAACCATCCCTAAAAACACTTGGATATTGTGCAAGCTTTTGTGAACTGGCATGTCCAAAATAGCTTTTATCTTATTAGATAAGGGTAATATACCTTCGTGATTAACTTTATGTCCCAAAAATTCCATCTCAGCTTTAAAAAAAGCACACTTCGATGTTTAAGCTTAAGTGAGGCATGACGCAGTTGGCCAAAAACTTCCTTAAAATGAGCCAAATGCTCATTAAAAGTGCGTGAAAAAACAGTAACATCATCTTGATAAACTAAAACACAAAAAAAATTTCAAATACCCAAACAAGCCATCCATGGCTTGTTGAAAAGTAGCAGGGGCATTGCAAAGCCCCTGCGGCATATGAGTTGGCTCAAATAGCCCCTCACTATAAATTAGAGCACATTTTTGACGATCTTCTGGGGCAAGATCAATTTGCCGATAGCCACTCATAAGGTCCATAGATGAGAAATATTGTGATCCAGACAATAATCTCAATGAATTATATATCAAGGTAACGGATAAGAATCCTTTTGGGTAACAGCATTGAGTTGATGATAGTCCATAACCACTCAGTGACCCCCATTCTTTTTCAGATGAGTAGTAGAGGGGAAGCCCATGGACTCTTAGAAGGTGTTAATAGCCCGGCCTCAAGGAGTTGTTTTAATTCCACTGAAACTTGAGCCTTCACAACTTTAGATTTGCATTATGGTCGAGCTAAAATAGGGGGAGTATCCCCAGTTTTCACCTGATGCTATACCTCTTTCATTAGGCCAAAATCTCCTGGACCTTGGGCAAAGATATCCGCATATTCTTCAATCAGAGCCTCAGCTTCAAGCTGTTGATCTGACATAAGTGATTCCCCAAATTTGATGTCAATTCGAGCAACAATAGGGGGATCTTCCAGCCCAAATTCGCGCAAATCTCCACATCCTGAGACAGATAGTATGTCATTCACAGGAGTAGGCCGCACATAAGCGGTGGTATTATTGCGATTCAATCACATAGGTCAGGAAGTGAGATTAGCCAGTAGAATTGAAACAGTCCCATCATAAGCAGGATCAAGAATAACCGGGCAGGGTAAGGCCTCCAAATGAGAGGGATTTTGGTTATTGAAGATCTATAATACATGATCAAGGGGTACAAATACTTGTACGCCTGTATCAACAATGATTTTAGCTTTGGGGGGAATAGTAATTGGAGTATTAGAATATAATGGCATGCCCTCAGAGGCACAAGCAGATGGCAGTGGAAGTATAGTCCTTGGACCCAGGATGCAGTATTTGAGATATGAGATAGAAGTGGTGTATTCCAGTAAGCAAACACGTCGTTTAAGTTTGCCATTGCTAGTAGGAACATCATGTAAGATTTAAATAAAACCTGGTACTCAATTAAAGAAAGGTATTTGTCTTTTTGATTGATCATTGCATCAAAATCGGTGAGAAACTTAGTTCCTAAGAGCAGATCATAGCAGTTGCTATCCAGTACCACTGCAGGGGCTGACACAACCAACTTTCTTAAATTTTAAATTTATTGCGGGGAAGGCCGACCATGGGATGGACACTTCCAAATATGACTCAGAAGAGACAAAACTTAGTACCAGGGAAGGCACCCCAGAGAAGCGATGCTATCTCTTGTTGCCAGCGGGAACGCCACTTATGGGGAGGGGGAGGGAACGTGTGAAGGGGCCGTAGCCACAACTGAACACGTGTGGAGGAAGGGGTCTGATTTGATGAACCAGACTGGGAACCAGGAGGAGACTAGCTGTCAGCGACGCGGTGGGAGGTATCCAAACATCCATGCTTGAAAGTGGTCCACCAAATGAGACCGGAATCTGTGGACAGCTTCTGAAAGGGTGGGGGTGGAGCCTGCGATGGCATCTAAGACAATTGTGTGGATGGTCCACATGGCGATTGCAACCACCAAAGCACGGAGTAAGGGTGTAAGAGAGGAGGCCATTGGTAAAGCAAACATATCTCCTGACAGACTGAAGGGATGCATTTGATCCTGACCTAGCAGACGTTGAACTTCACGCCATATCACTTTAGAGGTAGGGCACTTCTCCAGGTGGTGGAACAGCGTTCCATACTGGCTACACACGACACAGGATGAGTGTAAAGCGTTAGAGTGCTCAGCTGTATGATACACCCGACTCAGGAAGCGCCACACATGGGAGCAGACTTGAGGCTGCAACAGAGGATAGTTTAAGTATTTCCAGATAGTTTTTTGGGTCTCAATGGAGTAGGGATGTCCATCATGTTCAGGTAGTCCACCCTGGATAGGACATGGGGCTGAATGGGGATCGAGCCATCATGGATGGGTAGCCCCTGTACCTCTTGTGTGAACTGAGGAGAGGGGCGGCCTCTTTGGGTTTTATGTCCGCTAATACAAATTCTCCACTCAGCGCTCCGCATGGAGAGTAGGATTCGTTTGTGATGGGTTTTAGTCCCGTAAGGACCTGTGGCCGATGTGTGTGATGTGAGGTATTTCATCAGGGAGTGGGGGTTCGATGGATTGTTGAGGCCCAAGGCGCGGGAGAAGTTGGAGCGGGCTGCGCGGGACCAGTGTTGGGAGGGGAGTGTAGGGGCGGTGACGGCCGCAATCCAGGTGCCCAGGATCTTATCAGCATGGGCTTTGAAGTCAAGCAAGCCCATGCCACCATGATAATGAGGGCCAAACATGACCTCTAGCCATACTGGTGGAGGACGGCCTGTCCAAAGCCATCCTTGCAGCAAGGCATACAAGGATTTGAAGAAGCTTGGGGAGAAGGGGATGGCGTGGGCTCCAAACCATACTTTGGAGAGGAGCATAGAGTTGGCTAAAACAACCCTGCCAGTAAGGGAAAAAGGGTGGGCTCTGAGGGAGGCGATGCGCTTCATCGCGTTGTCCATAATATGGCACTCCATTACTGCTGACGCGTATCCGCCTGCCTCCATCCATACGCCCAGATGGCGTACCAGTCCTATGGTAGGACGTGGCACAAAGGAGAGCACCAGTGGGGCGGTGTGTTTTGAGTTAGTAGGGCGAGGACGTGGGCGAGCAGATGGGCCGGGTTGGGAACTAATTGCTGGGGTCCAGCAGTTCTGAAACTGACCAAGGAGGATGATTTCGGTTTTGGAAGCATTCAGTGCCACGTTGCTTACCCGGGAATACTCCTGGATGAGATCTTCAAGTGCGCGTGCATCTTAATTATTAGACACCCCAACCACACAATCATCTGCAAATGCCATTATCTTGACTGGGGATTGGCCTGGCACATGG
The DNA here is from genome assembly GCA_022478985.1 of Massospora cicadina. Classification (NCBI taxonomy): domain Eukaryota; kingdom Fungi; phylum Entomophthoromycota; class Entomophthoromycetes; order Entomophthorales; family Entomophthoraceae; genus Massospora; species Massospora cicadina. Next base: position 49,046 of record JAKSZP010006782.1, read on the forward strand.
ACCCCAGTGAGTTGGGCATTCACATTTCGCAGTATTGGGTCAAGGCTGAAGTTGTATAAGAGTGGGCTGAGGGGGTCCCCTTGTCACAAGCCCCTTTGAGGGCGGACTACTTCCGTTAGGAAGCCAGGGCCACGTACTGCCATTGTTGCAGATTCCGTGAGCAGCATCACCCAGTTGATGAAGCGAGGGGGTAGGCGGAATTGATGGAGGCAGGCCCTGAGGTATTCCCAGTTTACTCTATCATAGGCCTTTTGTTGGTCCAAGAATACAAGTGCCCCAGAGGCTGGGGATTGACATACATTAGCCACAGAGTGCACGTTATCCCAAATCAACCTTCTTGGTATGAAACCAAATTGTTCTGGGGAGATGGTGGCAGATGCTACAGTCCCTAAACGGTTAGCCATGATTTTTGTTAGAAATTTTAGTGTCTTTGTTTGTTAGAGAAATGGGGCGCCAGTTGGCTAAGTCTAGCTTGTCCCCTTTCTTGAAGAGTGTGATGGTGAAGGCCTCATGTCCTCCTGGTAGGAGGCGCATTTCCAAAAGGCTCTGGTTAAGTGAGGCAAGCAGTAGTGGGGATATATATTTGAAATACTTTTTGTAGAACTCATATGGAATGCCATCTGGGCCTGGGCATTTTCAGTTTGGTGCACCGCGAATTGCTGTCCATAATTTAATTGGAGTAATCAAATTCATTATTTCTGGGTATCAGAAAATGGTGCGGATGTAGGCTCAGTCGAGAAATTCCACCACTTCAGCCAGCTAAATTGGATCAGATTGGTACAACTCGGAGTAATACTTTTATGTTTTGATTGCCACTTCAGCTGGCGTATCCACAATGGAATCATCCAATCTTTGCACCTGTGTGCAGGCCACGCTCTGGCATGGTGCAAAAAATTTTTAAAGAAATGTGCGGTGCACTTGTCGCCTTTTGTGATGCGTGTGGCCCTGTACTGAACACAAACCCAATGTTTGTGTTGCCTTTCGAGTGCATTGAGGTGGGTGGCTGCCTCTGCCCACTTCCGGCCCCATGCAGAGCTGTATCCTGTAGCTGGGATGTTGGACTTCAGGTGTGCCAACTCTGCCAGAGCGTGTGAAATGACCGCTGATGTGGCTCATGAGCGTCTGGAGGAGAGATGGTGAGAGTGGCGGATGGTGTCATCTTTGAAAATTGCCCATGTGGAAATGGGGTCCACGCAAAACAATGCAACAAACTTTTTGCCAAAGTTGCTGCTTCCACCCACGTGGAAAATCCTGGCGACGTGAGCTCGGAGGGGCAGATTTTGCACCAATGTGGGGCCCTAGCAGCGGACAGGTAGGTGGTAGGTTAGTGAGACCAGTTGATGGTCGGAGAATTCCATTTTTGTTGTTTTGAAGTGGGAGATGTGGGGTTGGAATTTCGCCGGTGTTAGGATAAGGTCAATGCGGGTCATGGACCTTAATGGACCGTTTTGGATGTGGGGACGTGTCATGTTTTTGAGCAGCGGGGCATGTTGTGGCAGTGCATCCATTAACCCGAGGGTGGCCTTTAGAACGCGCAGTTCTATGTGACCCTGGTGGGCGTGGGGTGAGGAAGGCCACCGGTCTGTTGGTGTGTTTAGACAACAGTTCATGTCGCCAACTAGGAAAGAGTCTGGGGGTAGTGGGAGGGATTTGACTGACAAGAAAAATTCCTGATGCTCGCTTGCACCGTTTGGGGCATAGATGTTGACAATTGCATGCACTACGTCAGCCCACGAGAAAGTGATAATAAGCACTCAGCCATTTAGGAATGTTTCTGAAGATAAAAATTTGAAAAAATTATTTTTCCAAATTAGCACCTCACAGTGCTTTGACCAAAAGGATAGGGATGGGAGGAGCATTGTTTTCCAAGCTTCCTCGGAACCTCATGGACAGTGGGACTCCTGGATGGCCAGGATATCCATGGTTAAATTGTGTTGTAAAAAACTCAGTTTCCTAGCCTGGGATGGGGAGGCCTTGAGTCCGCCAATATTCAATGTCCCTAAAGTGAAGGTTTCCCCCCTCGCACCTAAGGTGCGAGGGGTGGGCACCCAGGCCCACCAGCCTCCTCTAGATCCCCACGGGCCTTCACAGCAGCGCGGGTGTTGGTAGCAATGCTATCAGGGTTTTTGTTAATTTTTGTGGAAAGAGTTGCATTGGCTTTAGCCTTCACTTTTTGTTTTCCTGACGTCGGACAAATTTTTTGCAGTGTGGATGAGTTCAGTGCATCATTGAGCGGGTCAAAAAAAAATTTCAGTTGAGATGGGTCCCAAGTTGGTTTTGACCGGAGCTTGGGTGCAATGATTGGGTGAGATTGAATCCCCCATCAGATCCTCAGATTGAGTGGCCCGCTCATCATGGGCTTCCCAATCTGATTGGTTGATGGATTCCCAAGTTGCTTCCACCGCGAAGGTTTCCATGTCCTCCTGGCGTTGTGAGTGTGGGATAGCAGTGGTGGCTTTGGCCGCTTCCTTGGCCGTGGCCCTGCGGGCCTGCTTGGCCTTCTTCCACTCTTGCGGGGAGATAGGCTTTATCAGTAGGTAGCAGCCTTGTGCTCCCCACAGGAAAGCCTCTTTGGTGCTTGCAGTTGGTTCATAGTGCGCCTCTCCGCTGGCCATGGCCGCTGAGGGGTGCTCTTGGAATGTGACGCCCTCCTTGGTGGGGCATGCATGCACCTTATGGCCAAACGTGTCACAGTGGGTGCAAATGGGGGGCGTGCTGTCCACGGTCACCCAGAATGGGTGGGTGGTATGCTCTTCAATATCAATAAAAGTGGAGTACGGGATCTGGGTTAGGTCCTTTGCAATCTCCTCGGTTGGGGTCAGGACTGCAATGGCTTTGCCGGTGCACAGGTGTGGCATCAGCATGAAGCGTTGCATTTTGAAAGATTGTATTTCGCCATATACAGTGAGACCATCTTTCAGGTGTTGTTCCAAAATGTCACGTTTTACCATAGTAGGCAAAAAGTCAAACGTGAGGAAAATTTGGTTTGATTTTGTCCATCTGGTGCATTTGGTTTTGAGGACCCATTGCCCTTTGGGGAGGTCAACCACCACGCGCACTGCCGCAGCCTTGTCTGCTGCCTCTTTGCTTTCAAAACCTAAGTCCAGCCAACCGCGTGACATGGAGTGAGGTGCGATGTACACCGCGGTCAGGAAAATTGTGTGCACATCTTCACAAAATTTTTCCCATAAGGCCATTTGTTGGATGTCCAGAAACACGCGGACTCTGAATTCCACCAACAAAAGTGGCTGGGAGTGTGGCGTATTGATGTACTGGTTGCATTGTGCTTGCCATGCAAGTATCTCTGTGGAAATAGTGACCGCCGGTTTTTTAAAATTTTTGTCTATTCTGCGAGTTTCTCTGGGGCGTTTTCAAATGTTGGAGGCCATGGGCCTTCCACCTGCTCCTCTTACCTTACTTGCCCAACTGCTCCCTGACATGCGCGCAGACTAATATCCTTTATAAGATTATCAAACTAGATTCAGTCTTGAATTGAATAGGTTGCAAAAGTGATTGCAATGAGAAAGAAAAGTTATTGACACAACCAACTTTCTAAACTGAATCAGAAGAGAGTAATAGGCTCCTATATATTTAGTGTAGGAAGGTCCAGCAGTTCTGTAATCTTGGGAATAGTTCAGGTCCGGAGCTAATTTGTGTTTTCTTCATTATTTTGGAAGAGATTACATTGATAGGTGATCCCATATCAATGATAGCCAAAACTTTCACCTTATGCACAATGACTTCAACCTGGGTTACATTAGTGCCAAATTTTGGGATTGAGAATACTAAGGGATTAATCGTTTGAATGGAACTAGAAGAAAAAGAGGAAGCATAAGCAGAAATAGAGTATTTGTTGGATAATTCATCATGGATATCAAGCTCATCGGGAGCATATACCACATAACAATCTAAGGAAGAATCAAAAGGTTTTGACTGAGGCACTGAGGTAGGTCAGCACAGGGAGCCTTATGCCCTATGCTGACTCCTCCTTTTTTCGACTCCTCCACTTGTTTTTTCCAACATTGAGACACCACATGGCCCATGAGACCACAATAAAGTACACGGCTCCTTCTTCAGTTTGGATTTAGGTTTAAAAGCATCACATGGATGTGAGAATGAGGGTTACTAGAGGAGGTCGGATGTGCCACCCCACTAGGGATCTCTATAAGCGCTTCTTTGATGTCAATAATGGAGCTGAAATTTCTTTTAAATGATTTTAAGTGTAGTAGTAACTGAGTGCGAGAACTGAACGCACTCATTACGGCCAATATAGCATCATCAGTGGTAATTCAGTCGCTCATAGCAAGAGTCTGGGCCTCATGGTAGAATCATTTAGCAAAATCCTGGATAGACTCTCCTTGTTTAATTTAAAATACTCATAAAGGCTTGCTTTTGGTTGGAAAGGATTTGATCAATTCCAAATTCCTTTATGAGAGCGGTTTTCACTTAAGCCCATGTAGTGCAAACCTTAAGATGAGGAACCATGATCTTTTGAGCGAACCACTTAAGCAAGAGGTGATATGGCGACCTTTTGTTGATAAGTAGCTCCATTTATTTCGCGTTCATAAATGAAAAAATAGTGGATGTTACCTTCACCCGGTTCAAACTTATCCTTGAAGGTAGGTTTGAAAAGGGTGGCTTCAGTGTTCAAGGCGTGCACGCCTGATCCCACAACCAGTCCAACCTTGGAGGGTTCAGACTTTGTGAAGTGAGCATGAGGGGGAACTTGGTCAACTTGTTGTCTCAAGAGCTTCAAATCATCTTGTAAATTTTGAGCCCATTGATTAAGATGGTCATTCATAGGAGCTCAGTTTAAGTTGGAAATCACAGTAACCATCTCCATTTGTTTGGTCTCGAGTAATTCACATCTAGCAACCAACTGCTCAATGGACGCAGTCAATAAAGCAGACTGGGTTTCTTGAGTAGTTTGATTTGTATCACATAGCCAATGTGCATTCTCAACACCATCCAGAAAATTTGATCAAATAATATTCCAGATTGGTTAGAAGGCCTTCTAAGGACAAGAAACACCCTTGAGCTATGGCTCAGATTTGGGTTTCTAATGCTTGTACTTGAGATACTAGGAGCATTGAATGTTCATAATCGGACATTGGAAGCAAGGAGCCAGGGGGACCAGGAGGTCCCAGGGGTCCTTGCGACCCATCTCTACCTGAAGGACCTGGAGGGCCTTGTTGACCCACTGGACCAGGGGGACCACATTCCCAGGAGGTCCCAGAGTTACCAATGTGAAGCTAGGAGGTCCCGGTGGTCCAGGAGGACCAGCAGGGCCGGGTTCACCTTCTCTAATATTACCCACCACTTGGACAAGATGTTGGGTTAGCCCATTAAGCTAATCCAAGCTCTTCTCATGTTCAGCCCGCAACTGATCCAATTGTCTCTTAATCTCCTCCTCCAGTGAGGTAATCCAATGGTGAATAGGGTTAGTGGCATTGCTAACTTGATTAGATACTTCTTGGCTGATATATCCCACAACCCCATAATCGATTCTCACCAACTGATTATTATACTATTGATTTCTCTTCTATTATCAAGAATGGCCTCTTGATTATCCCTTCCAAAATTGGATGCCATTTCATAAAATGAAGATAGTTGATAGTGAAATTATTGCGCTAGAGTCAATTGGCGCTGGATTTCAAGATGATGTAACCCCAAAATCTGTAATAAATGGTGAATAGCAGAGTTTACAAAATGCCAGAGATACTGTTCAGTTCTGGCCAAACCAACTTCAGTAGGCTGTAACACTGCTCAAATAAATAAAATAATCATGTTGTCAGCAACTTTAGATGCTCAGTCACGATTAGGGCGAGCACAAGGTTGAATAGCCCCTCTGATCAAGCTTCTGACAGTTTCTTCAACACTTGCGGCTTGAACCTAATAATTAGATTGGTCAGGGCCCTTGATGGCCAAGTCCATTGAAGCTTGAAATTGTAGATTATTGATATTGGCAGAAGGCAAATCTTGCCAGTTAGTGTGTACCCATCAGGTGATAATCAAAGATTCCTCCAAAGAGGGGCTCTCTTTGCTAGACATATTCATTGTTATGAAAGTATGTTTTCACCAGGTAGCCTTGGAAGCAGACCTGGCAGGGAGCACCAGTATTGGAATTTCGTGAGAAATTACAATAAACAGGAACTACAAAGGCTATGAAATTATTAGTTCCATGGCTCTAGAAAAGATCAACTCAATTGCAACGAAGTTATTAATTCCGTTGCTATGGATAATGCCAATTGGATATACAGAATCCTATATGAAAAAGACCAAAATTAAACTACGTGACATGAGAATTGAGGTACTTTAGAATTAAAAACCAGAGATATTTAAATTTAAATTTATTGTGGGGAAGGCCGACCATGGGACGGACACTTATGAATATGACTCAGGAAAGACAATCTCAGTACCAGGGGAGGCACCCCAGAGAAGCGATGCTATCTCTTGTTGCTAGCCGGAACGCCACTTATGGGGAGGGGGAGGGAACGTGTGAAGGGGCCGTAGCCACTATTGAGCACGTGTGGAGGAAGGGGTCTGATTTGATGAACCAGACTGGGAACCAGGAGAAGACCAGCTGTCGGTGACGCGGTGGGAGGTATCCAAACATCCACACTTGAAAGTGGTCCACCAGATGAGACTGGAATCTGTGGACAGCTTCTGGGAGGGTGGGGGTGGAGCCAGCGATGGCATCTAAGACAATCGTGAGGATAGTCCACATGGTGATTGCAACCACCAGAGCACGGAGGGAGGGTGGAAGGGGGAGGCCATTGATAAAGCAAACATATCTCTTGACAGACTGAAGGGATGCGTTTGATCCTGGCCCAGCAGACGTTGAACTTCACGCCATATCACTTTAGAGGTGGGGCACTTCTCCAGGCGGTGGAACAGCGTTCCATACTGGCCACACACGACACAGGATGAGTGTAAAGCGTTAGAGCGCTCAGCTGTATGGTACACCCGCCTCAGGCAGCGCCACACATGGGAGCGGATTTGAGGCTGCAAAAGAGGATGGTGTGCGTATTTCCAGATAGTCTTTTGGGTCTCAGTGGAATAAGGGATGTCCATCATGTCCAGGTAGTCCACCCTGGATAGGACATGGGGCCAAATGGGGATCACGCCATCATGGATGGGTAGCCCCTGTACCTCTTGTGTGAACTGGGGAGAGGGGCGGCCTCTTTGGGTTTTATGTCCGCTAATACAAATCCTCCACTCAGCGCTTTGCATGGAGAGTAGGATTCGTTTGTATTGGGTTTTAGTCCCGTGAGGACCTGTGGCCGATGTGTGTAATGCGAGGTATTTCATCAGGGAGTGGGGGTTTGATGGATTTTTGAGGCCCAAGGCTCGGGAGAAGTTGGAGCGGGCTGCACGGGACCAGTGTTGGGATGGGAGTGTAGGAGCGGTGATGGCCGCGATCCAGGTGCCCAGGATCTTGGCAGCATGGGCTTTGAAGTCAAGCAGGCCCATGCCACCCTGATGATGAGGGCTAAACATGACCTCTAGCCGTACTGGTGGAGGGCGGCCTGACCAAAGCCATCCTTGCAGCAAAGCATACAGGGATTTGAAGAAGCTTGGGGAGAAGGGGATGGCGTGGGCTCCGAACCAGACTTTGGATAGGAGCATAGAGTTGGCAAGAACAACCCTGCCAGTGAGGGTAGTAGGGTGGGCTCTGAGAGAGGCTATTCGCTTCGTCACGTTGTCCAGTATACGGCACTCCATTACTGCTGACGCATATCCGCCTGCCTCCATCCACACGCCCAGATGGCGCACCAGTCCTATGGTAGGACGTGGCACGAAGGGGAGCACCAGTGGAGCGGTGTGTGTTGAGTTAGTAAGGCGTGGACGTGGGCTAGCAGATGGGCTGGGCTGGGAAAAACCAGAGATATTTATATGAGGAAAAGTTTGTGATTCTTCGTGAGGATTTCTGTGATTCACTCAAGGTAAGATCTTTCCTAATAGAGGACCAATATTGTTGATTATCATTATTATTTTAAAAGATTTGTGATGTTTTTATCTAAGAGCTCTTGTTAGATGAAACGACCTTCTTAATGAGAGCTTAGCCCCATCAAAATGATTGGTTATTTTGGATTGCTTGGTCATCTCAGATTGATGAGCTTCTTTGGATTGGGTAGTGTCGGTTTCCCCAAGATGCGCTCACTGGTGCTAATGCTGGGGAACCCAACAAGTAGGCTGACTGCAAGGGGCTGGCGTCAGCCAAGAAGACAGGGGCATCTCCAGAAGTGACAATGGACGAGACTCCATTCATTTAGATAAATTAAACTTAAAAATATAAGACGAAATAGATCTTAGGAATGGAAGTGTTTTATTAGAATAAAAATTAAGGATAATTATAGAGTATTTGGTGACTTGTGCCTCAGGGATCGTCGTGGCCCCATTAAGTAGGATTTCTCCTGGCCTTCTGTATTGCCCTATTTTCTGACCCTTACTTGTTTCAAGCCACCCTCATGACCAGGTCAGGTGATATTCCAGGTCAAATGTCCTAAGGGAAGGGAATGTACCATTTCCTCAAATTTGGGTAATCTATACCAAGCCCCAAATTTGATATACTTGTAGATTCAACTCTTATTTTTGAATCTAATAATATGTTTAGGATTTACACCCCTTGAAAGGGATGTAGATCTTTCCCCTGGACAAGTCTTACACCTAACCCAGGGAAAATCCTGACAGAGCCCCCTCCAAGCCTTGGCCTAGGGGAGCAAGTTGTGGCCTGAGGGTCAGAGGACTCGAGTTTGGGGGCATACAGAGCTTCAGGCGAAATGCAGACCAGGTCAGTGATAGTGCCTGGTGTGGTTAGGGTTTGAAGCTGGACAAAAACATCAGCTAAGACCCTCATAGTAAATTCAGATTGTCCTTTAGGAAAGGTGGCTTCAAGCTCCTTGATCCATGATCCGCTGCTATCTCTGGAATTTGGTTTTTGTAATGATTGGCTTCAAGCTGCTGTTTGGTTTTGAGTTTAGTTAACTCCAGCCTAAGCTGCGAGTTGTCAATGGTAAGCATTTTGATCTGGTCAGTCTTGTCCCAGATTTCCAACTGCAGGCCAACCAGCAGCCTTTTTTCCTTCATGATTTCCAACTTGGAGGCTGTCAACTCTGCCTCCATCTGAGCCATCCATTCGTACATCTCCTGCGCCATCTTGGCCATGCGGGCTTCAGCCTCTTTAATTTTCTGGTTCATTTTGGTTGCCATTAAAGCCTGGCATCTTGCAATCATCTTGTTCGCCAGCAGATTCAGGTAAGGCTCAGGGAAAAGGTCATTGACAGTGGGTAGCATGGATGAGAAACCCCACGAGCTTGGAGGATGATCAGGTGATGGTAGGGCATGGCCCAATGAAGGTTCCAATAGTGGGGCCTTTTTGAGTGACGCCAAGTGACCAGCTCGGGATTGGGGAGAGCAAATTTTACTCACAACCAAAAGTGAACCATGTGACAAGGTTTGAGAGGAAAATGAGAAGTGGGCCAGAAGGTTGGCAATGGTAGTGGAGTTAACATCAGCCAGTTTCTCAGGCTTTGCTTCTTTTGGGACTCTCATCTTCATTGGGATTGGCGCCATCCCAAATGGAGAGTTGAACTGGGTAATCTAAATTGTTTATTTTAATAATATTTGACCCAATCTTGGGAGGGGCGCCATTGAAATCAGGAAGTGGTAACATTACCAGAAAGGAGTCTTTGAGCTTTGCTTTTTCTTGACTCTCATTTTTATTGGGATCAGTGCTATCCCAATTGGAGAGTTGAACCAGGTCATCTAAATTATTTATATTATTAATATTTGGCCCAATCTCGGGAGGGGCGCCATTAAAGTCAAAAATTGTATCATTGCTGGAAAGGAGACATTGAGCTTGTTTTCAATGGTGTGAAGTTAAGTCCCAGGTATTTTGCCTGGCGTTCAAATTGCATCAACGCACCAATTGTATTTTAGGCTTCCCACAAATTTTTGAAGCTTGTCAAGATTGTTAAATTGATTCTTGACTTGTTCCAACTTTGAATGGAGGGTTTCAGTTATTATTATCTAAATAAAAATTAGGGTTAGTATTAAAAATAATTGTTTTTGAATTTTGAGCACTCAGATTTTTTGATTTTCATTTTTGACCAAAGGATGAGTTGTAGCTTAGCCATTTTTTTCTCGATTTTGTTCAAAGCCAAAAGGTTTTTGAACATAACCTTTTCATCACAGTAAACTGGGCCTAGCGCCCAATAGTCATCCCTCTGGGTGATGTCCTCAATGGCTTCTTCTCTGAGCATCCCACATCTTTTTGAACTGCAATGCTTGGTCCCTGTGATAATTTATTGCCTTCATTAACCTTTTTATATATGATGCTGGCATTTTGGCACAAGTTCATCTTTTTTGATTCTTCAGGCGTTTTTAACAGGTCCAGCAAGGGTTTCAGCTGACTGTGAGCTTGGAAGCGAACAAAGTTTTGGGGGCACACTTGAAGGACTTCCTAGGAAATTCTGACCCAACTTTGGTTGGGCCTTGGCCATTCCATTGGAGGTAAGAAAGAAGATCGGCGTCTGACGTGCTCACGGTGGGTTCATTATCATCCAATGTTGAGGGTAGCACCTCAGGGCACGCCAGGGAAGCGCCCCTGTAGTGAGCACCAGTTGTTGGGTTTCCCCAAGATGCGCTCACTGGTGCTAATGCTGGGGAACCCAACAAGTAGGCTGACTGCAAGGGGCTGGCATCAGCTAAGAAGACAGGGGCAGCTCCAGATGTGAAAATGGATGAGACTCCATTCATTTAGATAAATTAAACTTAAAAATGTAAGATGAAATAGATCTTAGGAATGGAAGTGTTTTATCAGAATAAAAATTAAGGATATTTATAGGATAATTTTGGAGACACATGCCTCAGGGATCATCATGGCCCCATCCAATCAGGATTCCTCTTGGCCTTCTGGATTGCCCACTATTCTGACCCTTACTTGGATCAAGCCACCCTCGTGACCAGGTCAGGTGATATCCCAGGTCATATGTCCTAAGGGAAGGGAATGTACCATTTCCTTGAATTTGGGGTAATTTATACCAAGCCCCAAATTTGATATACTTGTAGATTAAACTCTTATTTTTTGAATCTAATAATCTGTTTAGTATTTACACCCCTTGAATGGGGATGTCGATCCTTCCCATGGACAAGGCTTACACCTAACCCAGGGAAAATCCTGACAGTTAGACTCACCCATCATAGGAGGTCAATAACTCTGAAGGGTCCTTCTATCAAATTGAAAATCAGAAATACTCGTCTTAAATTTTTTAATCTCATTAGACTGAGATATCAAATATTGATCCGGAGTAATTTTGGTCATCTTAATTGTATCTCCAACATCCCTTTAGCCTGAAAATAGCCCTGGCCACATTTCAGTGTTTCAAGAAATTGATGACTGGACACTGAGCCATATATCTGTCAGATCATATTATGAGTCAAGTTGAGCCTCAAGATTTAGCAGAATATTATGTTGATGTAAAAACAATCATTAAAGTAATGTTAATTTAATGAATCAAGGGTATTATGCCAAAGCCTCTATGATAGAACAAAGCCCTATAAATTGTAGAAAATAGAGGATTCTAAGTTGAAGTGTTGAAACTGACTTGGAATATCAAGGTTTAAGAGTTGAGCATGAGAACAAGAAGGGAGAGGTTTTTGAGTTGTAAGAAGTGAGAAAGTTAGCAGAGATAGTCTTCATTTTATAAATAACAAAAAAGTCTTCTGGGGCAATAGCTCCATATATTATATATCACTATTATAAAGGATGAACTTTTCTTCTTGATTGACATCACTTTTTAGTGATTTTTTAAAAAAGTCAATTTTCCACATCGCCTAACTTCATCAATAACCCAAATTATGTCCTCAGATCCACCACCTGCTGTCCCTTTGTGGGCAGCAATGCTCCACCTGCTAGCAATTACAGCCCAGCAGGCAAATGCATGTGGACTGGATCAACCATTCCACCAAATGCATCTGGCTGCTTTGTCTCTCCAAGGGACTTAGCACTACACTTTGCGCAAGTCCACCCAACCCACCACCACCCTCTAGCCCTACCTAGATCCAATATCCGCTTTTGCCTCTGCATCAAGTATTTACGTCTCTTCCCATATGCTGACAAAGCAATTATTGAGCTGGCAATGGCCACCTTCGCACCAGCAGAATATATTGACTTCCTCCCTTACAAGGGCTATTTTGATATTGGCTTCCCCATGAAGAGAATGCGGCTGCTGCTGCAGCAAAGCCCTTAATTTATAAAAACACACCCATTAATACCATCCAAACTCGTCTCTCCAATTATATCACACTATTGGTGATCTTTACAAACCTTCCCACCCACCTTCCCCCCTCAAACACTGTATGCAGAGTTAATATCAGGGCTGTCCACTTATGGAACGAACCCCATCCTCCAATTCATTGTCCCAAGTGGTTCTGAACGCCTTGAAGCACCTCAGGAAATGACCACTATTATTCCCCACCAGCTGAACATGGCTCACCACATTCCACCATATGCCTATATCCCATCTGCACCTGACCATTTCTTTTGGTCTCGCACCAACAATTGCACAATTTCTCCCTCTGCCATGAATTGAAACATATGAAAAAAGCATTTCAATACAATTTACACCATGCAAACATAGCCAACTCCATCCATGAGGCCACACCAACAGCGTTTGAGTGGGGATTTTGGCTGCCCCCACCCCCCCAGGCCATGCGCTTGAATCAGAAGCAAATTTGCATTTCAAATTCAAGATGAACAATTTTATACCCATTCCAAATAATTGGATGCAGGCTTGGACCAATATTCAATCCAAAAAATCTTCCGCCTCAAAACTTACTCAACCACAGCCACCTATCACTTAATCAATCCAAGTCAACCAAAATCCCTGGGATTTATTGGATGAAGTGTCCAAATCTGGTAAAATTTTCCAACCTCCGGCTAAACCATTCAATTTAGATCAGTACTTGAATTCAGATTTAGATGCCCAACATCCGCTCAACAATTTGTCCCCAACCCAATGCTATCCCATACCAAAGCAACCACCAGCTTGCTGAAGCCGTGGTAGCCTCACCTGAAAATTGCCATCTACATGAAGCCGTGGCAAAATCAGTCTCTGAATTTAAACATTGATTGTACATCACTGCGTTCCCCCCAATTTCCCTGTAGTTGTAAAAGAGGAAATTTAACGCCTAGCTGAAACTGTCACCAACGCTATAAAACATGTCACTGAAATGGCAGATTTTTCCCCATCCACAAGTGTAACTAGAACCAACTTCACAAAATTTGCCCTCCTTCCTGATGCCTGTATCCAAGCTGAACACCATGTGGCCAAACTCATGGAGGCTATGATTCTGGCCCAAATTCTCAGTTTTAATGATTATCCGCTCCACCTTGACCCTCCTCCCACAGATGCCCCAACCCCTTTGCTATCAGCATTGATCCACCTTTTCAATGCTGAAGCTGAAATTGATGCTGAAATCAATAATTCGTCTGATCCCCCTCTTCATCTGCCATGGTGGGATATGTGGCCTTTAGCTGTGCCACCTAGTAGGTTATTTTCTCATTTTTCTTTTTTGTGTCTTAGTGCCTATTTTGGGCGGTTGATTCATATTTGGTTTTTTTAGTTGGAGTTTCAGCTTTGGTAATGTCTTTCCCCTGGTCGGGGTACCTCAAAATAATTGATTCTTAATAAGGATTGACAATCTTCATATTGTCAGTCCATTGCTTAATGGTGATTTACCTGTGCAACCAGTGTATCATATCTAAGCGTTACTGCCAAAAGTTTATATAATGGATGATCACCAATGTTCTTGATTACCTCAGGTTCATATGAGTGTTGTCATATATTGATGATATTCTTATTCATTCTCCCATTACTAAGCAACACTCAAAGGACATGTAGGTGGTTCTGGACGCGTTGCACAAGGCGAAGTTTTATGTAAAGCTGTCTAAGTGTGAGTTCTTCCAAGAAGAGGTTACCTTTTTTGCAACCTAGTCCTATAGATGGTTATGCCATCCCCTCTAGCAAGCGTGAGGCAATATTTGAGTGACCCACTCTATGAACTAGAAGCAGTTGTAAAATTGTCTGAGCACCATTATTATCTTAGAAATCATTTTCCTACCCTCTCGCAGCTGGCAGCCCTTTTGCACACCTTCCCAGGAAAAATATGCTGTCATACTGGATAAAGGAGTGTCAACATGCGTTTGACGCCATCAAGGAAGCGTTTTTGACGCCTCCCAGTCTCAAACATGCAAACACCTCCAAGCCATTTATCATCTTAACATGCAATGCCTCATATGCCCTTGTGGAGGAGGTATTTGTAATGGTTGTATTGAACCAATTGTTACATTTTGACTCGAGATTAGATTTTTTAATATTAAAAAAAGATGCTATTTTAGGTTTTTGAGGTTCATGTGGGCTCAGAACTGGGCTGTGCCACTCCTGAGCTATTCTTTATGCACCTTGGGGCGCAATGAAAAGTGCGGAGGGGCTCCCCCAGAAAAGCAGCCTTAAAAGGTCAGGCTCACGCGATTCTGAACTCAGTTCAGAATTCTTTCTTGTTTCCCACCCTCGCGTGGGTCTCTCTAGTGGCCTCAGGCCCACTCTTGCCTTGTCTTACCTGGAATCCCGTTGTAATCCTAATTTTTTATCCTTAACAAAAAAGTTGAGATTTGGCGGCGAACTGATCTGCCAAATGCTCTGGTTTTTTCATGTGTCATTTGCAATGCCCTATGCTATTGAGATTGAATTCATCAGAATGTTTATTTTCGTTAATAAATAAAACAAGGCTAACTTTGAGGTCAAAATCCTCGCTTACCTGTGTCATCTTTTCATATTTTTAAATTTCCATAAATCTGAGGTTTTATTGGTATGATGAGTTGAAAATGCTTACCTCAAGGGAACCTCATATCAGATAATCTTTTGGCGTCCATCCGCCAATCTGAAAGGCAAGATGGCCGTCAAAAACTGGGACGTTTTTTTCTGTTACACTGGGGCGCCAAAAAAGTTACCAATGGCGCATTTCTATGTCACATTGGCCACTGTTTGATTTATAGTTGAGATATTGTTTACAATGATTGCCAGTCGCCACTCCCTGTTTGCTTCTCTCCTTGCCTGATATCAAGTCATTTGGACAACAAAGCCCCACACATTTTGGGTTGCCTTCTGGGTGCTCACGCACCCTAACTGGCAGGTCAGTCTCAGTATTGTTTGCCAATTCCATGACAGAACCCCCATGTAGTGAGCACCACTCATTGAAAAGTGATCACTGCACAGGTTTGTGAGGGTTTATTCTTTAACTAATACAACTTCCCAGTATGATGACAGGGAAAAAAAATCTGAGATAATAGGGGTTCAGCTAAAACTTGACTTTTGTTCAATATATTGCTTAGGAACTTATATCATGCAATAACCAAAACCAATTATAGTAAAATCTATTACAACCAAGGACATGATACTTTATTAAGGATATAAAACATAAGTGTATATAACCTGGCACCATTGTGCCCTCCAATTAAAATTGTTGACATCAGCTGCTAAGATTAGCTTTTTATTTATTATCCTGCAGTTTCAGCATTCCATTGATTAGAACTTCCTTTGGCTTGATTTCCAGGCTAGGCAATCCTGCCCAAAATCTGGTAAACTAAAAAAATATTTGTGATCATTCCCAATAAATTCATGGAAGTCCAGTCATTAAATTAATCAAACACATTAATTTGGAGCTCCCTGCTTAAAAGCATAAAGTCAAAAAATATTCTAATGATTCAATGCTACATTGGAGCTCTCTCCAAAATAATCTTACATGCATTGTAAGTCCTGGAGACCAGTCCCCGCAACTGGATAGGGAGTAACACGCCTTCCGGACAAAAAGAGGTCATGAGGGCCAAGTGGACCCTCTGTTGCAGCTGAGCGACTTAGCCCACATGATATATGAGCGCTGGGTGACTTCCCTCCCCCAAGGATACTCCATTCTTACCTCTTCCCCTCCTCAACCCTGGTAAGTTTAATAGAGGGAGTCTGAAGAGAGATTTTGCACACTAGAGGCCATGGACAGGCCCCTGGGACCCCCACTCCCCAGGAAAACTATGTCAAAATTTTGGGAAAACAACATTTACCAACATAGGACCCTGGCCTGCAAATTTCAGTCTGGAGGAGCCAGTCAGGACTTGTCATCTCAGGAAATCAGATCAGGGCATAACTCTGATCTTAACCCAGGTACCAAATGACTCAGACCAGTTGCCCAAAGCTCCAGAACTGATCCAGGAAGTTCAGATTGTGAGAATAGTCCAATTGAGAGTTTACTCCAAGTCGCAAACAACTCAACCCAATGGACTCTGCGTCCTGGGACGAATCTGGAACATCCAAATCATGAAAACAGGATTACTCAGATGAGCAGGACCTGGATCAGTAGCATTGACTTGGTTTGGCTAAAGAATGTGGGAAAATTTGCAAAAGTTTTTTTTGCCAAAATCTTGACCATACCCTATCCTCATCTATGCCAGCCAACCAAATCCCATTGCTAAACCCCAAGCACCCAATCCCATGATACCTTCCCTATGCAATTTATTTGGTAATTAAGGCAACTGCCCTACCCAGGGCAGTTATCAGTTCATTCTTTTATCTTCAGCACCTTACGCTTAATAAAATTTTAATTCCCTGTACAGCTTGCCGTGGCCTCCATCCGCCTTACTTTTTTAAAAAAATTTTACTGTTTGATCTGACAAAGCGTGCCATCACCCAAGTTCTCATAATGATGTTTGATGACTGGATCATCTGGTTACTTGACCCCACCATGTGGTGGCAGATCATAAAAAGAATATTACACCTCATCCCCAATGATGAATGAGTTGTTTCATTCATTACTACACATCCATTTAATGAGAATCCTCCCATCCATTCTACTGCCAAGTTTTCTGAAACTGCTTCCCAATTGGAGCAGCACCAGAGCAGCCCTGCCCAGCTGCTCGCAGACTCAGGGTCCACAACTGACTCAGCTGCTGATGGCTTGGCCCACCTGTGGGACCTGGAGCGCCACATCCAGGGGAAGCTCAGTCCCAACCCCTTTTGGGTCACATTCCATCTCCGTTCTCACTTCCAATTTCATGGCAGCCCCTATGCCATCCCTCACTGGCATGCAAGCTCTCCTGTTCAAATCCAAAGGCCAGCAACTGTGAACCCTGGAGGAGTCATCATCCTCCCTGCCTCTCCCACCCTTGGGGGTCACCCCTGCAAGACTCACAGTTGCCCCCATTGCAAACATTTGGTTCACCTTGGGGGACTTCAGTACATTAACTAACTTTTACTTTCCTCACGTCCTCAATAGAACTCCACTCTTACTAGTCACTCAGACCACTATGCCTATGGTATTCTGGGCTCTCCACTGGGCACTTGCACACCCCAACTGGGAGCCCAGTCTAATTTTTATTAGCTAAATCCATGACATGCATTGACATTTAACAAATTATATTAGGGATCAAATCCAACTAATTCACTAGTATCAGAACATATTTTAAAAAGCATAATCTAGTTAAAGTTCCCAGCAAACCTCTTCAAAAATCTGAGGAGTTAGATATTTTTGAGGAAAATGACAGCTATTCCCAAATTCCAAAGTGCTCTAGATAAAATTCCCAGTGTTCCCATCACCTTCTGCAACCTGTTTCACAACTAGTCCACAAATTTCTCATCAAACAATCCAGATGATGTTCATGGAATTCCTCCACTAGGTGGATACTTGGCCAGTTTTTAACTACTCCCCGAATTGTTTTAAACTTCCAAGGCCCTACCAATAGTAAGGCCTTGGAATTTTCTCATATTTTGCATTAATGAAAACTATAATCCTAAGAATACCCTTTGTGTGCTTATTCAGCAAAAATACTGGAAACAACAACTTTTCTGCCAAGGCCAGATGATGGCCCTCAATTGCTGATGCAGATGGTAGCTCTTGTATTGATCCACCTGATGAAAGTATTGGTTACATTGATAGTTGTTCACTAGAGGCACTTCAAAAACCCCAAAGCTAATAACTGGCCACCCCTGGGAAACTAGACCATACACACATTTCCAATATCATAATTTTTGATTAATGACTGATGCTGAGTCCTCCAAAGATTTCACAGTTGGTTACTATAAAATGACATGGGTAAACAAAACTTTATGTTACCTCAGTAACAATTGCTGGGATAGGATTCCCATAGTGACCAGACCCCTGGGTAATGGAGAACATCATAAGTTTAAACTTATGTCTAACCTGGTTTACCTTTCTCATTGGGACTGCCAAACCTATGCTATGGGAAAACTGGATAAAGTTGTTACCTGTCTAAGCTTGCTCCTCAGCACCAGAACAATGTTCCTCAACCAATATTTCCCCTAACTATTTCCTGGAAGATCTTTTTCTCAATACACAAGAATGGCAGTGCCATGAGGGCTGTGGATTCTATCATAGGCACTCTATACCCTTTATTGAATCCAATGCTTTCCTAGACACAGATTCTCTGACAATGTTTATCTTATATATATTTCTATATCAATTTACCATTGATTCCTTATGATTACTAAGTTATACTCCCAAGCTATATTATTATTAAGTTGAGTGTTAGTATTCTATTCATTAACAATCATTAAACAACAATTAGGCAACAAAAGTATAAGGTTACAATTAGTATATAAATCTTTTTGTAATGTTAAGATTTTTTTCTGACTAGATGTTAGTACAGAGCTCCCTTATTTAATGACTCTTATTTTAAGCTCAGCATACTATATAGCCTCTAAGAAGTATAGTCTGAAAGCTTAACACTAACTTTTGAAGCTATTAAGCAACTGCTCTAGTGCTCTTTAGTTTTTGCCATATGAAAAGTCTCAATGAAGTATTTTGCCATTTATATTTTCAATCAAGCCCTTTTAGTGGTATAAGCTTTATAATGTTAGTAAGTTCTACCAATCTAATTTTTTTCACTGGTAATTTGTTAAATTAAAAGGTTAATGTGGTGTGTCACTTATTAAGCTATAGCAGGGCTTTGTTTATGCATTGTTCTTAAATATAGCCCAAACTTTTTCTAATTAACCAGCTAATTAGAAGGTTAAGCTTATTCTAGCCTTGGAAAACTTAATGATTTTATTTGAAAGCTAGATACCAATACAAAATTGGTTGATTCATTGGGTACTATTTATGTTTTATCAATCCTTGCTCATATATTCTATAAACATATTTTTTATATTTAAACATATTTAGCTACGTTTAAGTCATATGAAGAACTATATAATATTTTCTAACCAAAATTAACTATAACTAAACTTACCAAATAAACGGTCTATTGTAAGAACCAATCAGATAAGATGAAGATTTAAAATGTATGGCCAAAATCAAAATAAGTTCTTAGAAACTTAATTAGGTTTAAATTTTTAATCGGATATCTACTAGCTTAAATCAGTAACTAGTTTGATTTTTTATGCATCAGCAAAGGTTAAATATTATATAATAACTTACAAATATTTTACCTTTAAAGCTTTGCAAAAAAAGTTTTGAGACAAATCAAACAATCAAACTTAGCTTATGCTTAATTAGTAAGTTGGATAAAAATCTAATTTAGCTATTAGATAATGAAGTTTGATAAGTTGGCTAAATTTTTGATTGTTTAGTTTAGTTATGAACTTTCAATCGAAAGTTTCACATATCTTATTAGTTCTCGTGGCGGGCCTTCTATACTTCTTCAACTTACAATTAAAATAAATAAAAAGGCTAAAAAGCTTGAAAACCGTGGATCACCAATGCAAAGTTAAGCGAGCTAGCTGCATAAAGGTTAAACTACGTAATTTTATGATGGAGGCAAATATTAAACAGTTGCAGCAATAGAATTAGTATTACACTGTTAGGAATTTTGTTAATGGTGATAACACGCTTGTTTAAAAGTTTCGCATTTATTATTAATATTGCTCCGGATTAGTCTACAAAAAATACTAGTAGTATTATCAAAAGAGGCAAATTTATCGGATAAACTCAAATAGCTGATCTAGTTATGCAATATTATTTTGAATGATTTAATGGATTGAAGACATAAAGTTAAGGAGACATGATCTTTGAAATATAAAAAATGCACCAATTTTATAACCTTGCCTTTTCTCGACCAGAATTTATCTTTTAACAAGATCTAAGCTAAAGCTGATATTAGCTACTTTAAGGTTTAACGTATATTAAATAGAAAATTTTCAAACCTTGAATTTAAACTGTAGAAAATTTCATTGTAATTTCATCAGGCATAAACCTTGTCTCAAATTAACACAATAGCCAAACGATAGAAACAATCAAAATACTTCATTAAATTTAAATGTACATCAAGAGAAAGCTCTTAAGTAGTAAAATAACTTTACTTTATAAAATCGCGTGATATAATTTAGTACAATTGCAATATGGGAGTAACAAAGCATTATTTAATTGAGATATACGTACAAGTTAAAAAGAAAATACGAAATTAAGGAATTCAAAGAGTAAGTGGTGGCTTAATTTTGAAGCATATTCAGTCAAAAACAGCAGCGAGGAGACCGGTTGTTCAGTACATCGTTTTGATTAGAGGTTGTTGGCCTAGCGCCCGCGAGAGGCAAGATGGTTTGGGAATACATTGAAGGCGGCCTTTCGTAAGGATCATATCGATAGGGGGAGTTAGAAAATTGGAGTCGCAAAGTGGCCGAGCTATCATTAAACCTATCTGGCCTGGTTTCGGGAACATTTTGAACCAAAGTTTGAAAAATAGTATCGACGTTGGTTCCAAGTTTTGCAGATGCCTCGAAATAAAGAGTGTTAGTTTCGAAAGCGGAAAAACTGTCAATCCAGGCGCGAGCTTGTCGCCTAGATACTACCCGACTGTCGAGATCTATTTTATTACCCACAACAGCAAATGGAAAAATTTTTCAGAGTCAGAGGCTCCACAGAATTTGAGAAACTCCGTCCTCCATCTGGCCAAGTTCTCAAAAGTGAGGTAGTTGTTTACATCGTATACTAAAACACAAGCATCCGCGCCACGATAATAGGCAACTCCTAACGACTGGAAACGCTCCTGGCCCGCAGTGTCCCATATTTGCAGCATGACTTTGCGTCCATCTTTCTCGATTTCCTTTGTAGAAAAGTCTGCTCCGATGGTTGTCTTGTACCGATTTGTAAATCTGTGATGAATGTACTGGTTGCGAAGACATGTCTAAATTGTGAAAAAGTAAGAAAAAATGAAAAGAGAAGAACTATGCACTTATTAAGCTGACTTAAAGATGCAGCAAGCCAACCTATAGTTAAAAAACTGCCAAGTAAAAAATGGAGATTTAAAGATTCAGAAGAATTAATGCCTATTTCATCAGAGTTTCACTAAGAAACGGGGAAACAAGCTAATGTTTAAGGCAAAATCAGGTGCAGTAAAGCGTTTAAAAATTTGCAAAGAGCTGCAAAAAATTAGATAGAATCGAAGTTGAAACAATAATAAAAAGTTAATTTACTTTTCCAACACCCCCATCGCCAATGAGAACCACTTTGTAAACCTCTTTTTTATTCAGCAACATATGAGATTATTTTTGCAAGCCAACAAGTGTGACTTGGATTAAAACTAAATCAGTTAAACAATTAATAATCCTTCAAGTATGTGACTTGTTTATATGGTTTCAAAAGTTACCTCTAACCTTAGAAGGATTCGAATTTGATTACCTTTTAGTGAGGATTAAATGATAGCGGCGAGTCGTCTTTATCTTATGCGAGTCCAAACTTAAGAGTTTAAACCAAACTAATCCATTAAGATGGATTTTCAAGTAGACATATCCTTTTTATAGCTGTACATCTTTTTTATTCGAACTAAAAAATATTTTAATCGAAGAAACATTTTCAATTAAGCATTTATCTTTTTTTAGCACTAGTGGTGCCCAACCCAAAAGGGGGAGCCGCCACGCATCTCAATTAAGCATTTATCTTATTTATAACAATGTAAAAGAAGACTTAATGTGTACAGAATGTAGTTGATTTTCAAATTCACCCAATTCACTGAAATAAATTAGATAAAAGCTAAATTTTAATTCTCCCAATCGGGAGGATGGCACAACTGTAAGAATTGAGAGATCTATACAACCTTTGCTTCAGGTATGAGGGACAAGTTCCAGAAGGTTATAAAGTTTAAATGTGTCTGCTGTTCAAGAAAAAAAGACCTACAGTGACAGGAAAAAGAGTTGAAGATCAAATTTCTCTTTCAAATGCAGGTTACAAGCTACTGACAAAAGCATTGAGAAATAGCCTAATGATAATAGCTCCTCAGACATTAGATTCATGATAGGAGGGATTCATCAAAAGAACAATATATGATAGTATTGTAAAAGTCCAAATTATTATCCAAGCCCTAAAAAAGAGATAGAAAGGTTACTTGATGTTTCTTGGCATGGAAAAGACCTATGACAGAGTTAAAAGGCTAATTTAACATGATGCACTACAGGTAGTAGGCATACCAATCAAAGTTTTATTATATGTTTTAGACTATATATCTGTATCTCTTTTATTTATTTGTTATTGGCTCCACCCTGGATGATTGGTTTTTATTGGTCAAGGGTTAGGACAAGGTAATACAATGTCTCCTATCATGTCTACTTTTGTAGTGAATGTACTCAAAACAGCAGGGGAAGCTATGTTGCAAGATATGAGACACTCTGTACAGAGGCCACTAAAGGTGATGGTATATATATATATGATACAGATTTTGGAAATAGAAAATAGAAGATAGAGAGTAAACTGAGAATTTACTTAAATTATAACAGTAAGCCTCAAACTCCAAGGTAAATGTGGAAAATAAAATTTTAGTTAGTATTGAAAATCCAAAAATTTTACATTCCAAAAGGCTAGAGTCAATTTCTAATGAGGAGATCTTGAAACAATTGGATATCTTGTTTAAAGTATTGAGATGGCTATAGAGTATATGGAGCAGGGGATACTATCAATTATTGCAGCAAATATAATTCAATGAAAGTATAAGAGGTTTAGCATGGAGGGAAAGTTCAGGATGAAAATATGTTTATCCTCTCAATCCTTGGGTTCTGTATCATGTATTGCCTCTAAGTGAGAAGATTTAGGAAACAATTAGAAAATCAATCTAAGAGTTCCCTGGGACGAGACCAAAATCTTTACAAATAACTTGGAAATATTCTACTTCAGATGAAAAGTCAAAGGACTAGGGTCAATTGATTTTTTTGACATGCTTAAAAAATATTGGTCAAGTCATATATCCAAAGGATTATGTCTCATTGACAAGGTCATAAAATGATATGGGGATTAATCAGTATATAGGCTTTAGTATTAAGTGGCAGGTCAGGTTAGTGATGTTAAGTGAGGCATAAGCGGCTAATCCAAAGATATTGTAACAATCAACAATTGTACATGAATCTCATAAGGTTGGGAATTATGAGATTTGTGCATGTTGATTGTTGCAACTCCGTTACTCCAAGTAGGTTTTTCTTATTCAGGTCAATAATAGAATAATTATATAAATAATTTTTTAATTGGTTGTTTTTTCTGAGGTTCCCCCCTTTTGCCGCTGAGTTGCATGGATGCCATCAATTCTGGAGGCTTTTTCACCCCTCATTACCCACAATTCATTTAGCCTTTTAGGAAGTATTTCAAAGTGAGGTCAGCCCTGATGGACCTCACTTTGGAATTCTATTCTGACTATGGGTTCACTTCCAATAAAGGCCGCATTCACTAGACTTATTTTTATTTAATTATATTTATTTAAAGCAGGGTTGGGGGAACAGATGGTGGTGTGATGAGGAGGAGAGGAAGGGGATGGATGCGCCAGGATCCTCTTGGAGTGGCCTTGCCCTGGCAAGAGGGGATGGAGCCAGAGTGGCCCAAGGCAACAGAGGCCAGTGCATTGCACCTCAGCCTGGTGCGCCCAGCAATGACATCCATTTGGACAGGACCATTTGGAGTTGGTACAGCCACATATGGGGGTGTAAGTTTAGGGCTGGTGGCGGGCAGGGCCTTGGGAGCCCCGTCCATTACATTACTCCAAAGTCAACCTTACCTTGGTGGGCTGAAGTATCAGCCAGCCTGCAAGATGGCCACAGTCAATGTCCCAAGCATTGCCATGGGCTATCAGTCCCTTTCATTGGTTTGTAGGGCCTTCCAACAAAGGGGATGGGGAGCTTGGGGGGTGGGCTGGACTGCTGGTGGTTGATAGCCTCTTGTGCCCACCAAGAGACCTCCAGAGAACCCATCAATTTGATCCCAGGGCTCTGTATTTCTGGTCAATTTCCCCAAGCTGCTCACAGAAAAAGGTCCCCTGTCGAAAAAGTTGTTGGTTGCTGCAAACCTGCCTTGCCAGTTCAGGTTCAAATCTGCCAGGATTCCCATTTTACAAGGGGGTAATGTAATGATTGACAATTGTACATGAATCTCATAAGGTTGGGAATTATGAGATTTGTGCATGTCAATAGTTGCAATTCTGTTATTCTGATTAGGTTTTTCCTATTCAGGTCAATAATGGAATAATTAATAAATAGTTATTTAATTGGTTGTTTGTTTTGAGGTTCCCCCATTTTGCCGCCAAGTTGCCTGGATGCCATCAATTCCAGAGGCTTTTGCGCCTCTCATTACCCACAATTAATTTAGCATTTTTAGGAAGTATTTCAAAGTGAGGTCAGCCCTGATAGACCTCACTTTGGAATTCTATTCCAACTCTGGGTTCACTTCCAATAAAGGCCACATTTGCTAGACTTGTTTTATTTAATTATATTTATTTAAAGCAGGGTTGGGGGCACGGATGGTGGTGAGATGAGGAGGAGAGGAAGGGGGTGGATGCGCTGGGATCATCTTGGAGTGGTCTTGCCCTGGCGAGAGGGGATGGAGCCAGAGTGGCTCAAGGTGACAGAGGCCAGTTGGCTGCACCTCGGCATGGTGACCCTGAGGTGACAGAGGCTGTAGGGACGCACCTCAGCATGGTGCACCCAGAAAGGCCATCCATTTGGACAGGACCATTCAGAGTTGGTATGGCCACATATGGGGGTGTAGGTTTAGGGCTGATGGCGGGTGGGGCCTTGGGAGCCCCATCCGTTACAGTTATGTAATAAAAGTGGAGCAAATATATTTTAAATCTTTCGTGTTTAAGCTTTGAAATTGGTTGGTTGTAGTTTTAATATAAAAGCCATTTACAGGAGGAGGTCAGAACAAATTAATATTAGAGCAACATAATGTCAATACTCACCATTCACTGCTTTTAAAGAAGTAATTAATCAAAAAGTATTTTTAGAAAGCTGTTCATAAAAGTGAAAGTATAAGAGGTCTCAAGGATTAAATGCCCACTAGAAAAGAAGTAACTAAGATGGCCAATTCTTGTCAATTAATAACCACAGGAGGTATTAGATATTTCATTAGATCTGAAGTAGTTTAATCAGAGCTCAATAATACTCTGATAGCAACCAACCTAAGGTCGGCTATATATGGAGATGATTAAATTGAGCCTACAACTTTGGTGCATACTGTGGTGAACTTTATACATGTGGAAGATGTTCTCATTATTTGCTTTAGGTAGCTGACTTATGCACAAAAAATTGAATGTTTGGTTTTCAAAGGATATTAAAATGTAAATGATAATGGTTCTCTTAATTCAATAATTTATCCTCTTAGTGATATTTTCTAAAGTGAATGCTAGCAGGTCAGCCAGATCAGATTAGATCCTTGATATCAACACTGCGGGTTAAAAATCTTAAAATTAAAATTTAATTGAGGTATGCCAACCAGGGGACAGACATTACCAAAACAGAAATTCAAACAAAACCAACCAAAAATATGAATCAACCGCCCAAAACAAGCAGAAAGACACACAAAAAAAACGAAAAAATAGCCTACCATGTGACAAGCGGCAAGCCATTTATCCCACCATGGCGGAGGGGGAGTATAACCAGGCGGATTATTGCATTTAGCTATAATCTCAGCTTCAGAATTGAAGAGGCGGATAAATGCTGAAAGAAATGGGGTTGGGGCATCTGTGGGATGAGAGTCAAGGTGATGTAGATAGGCGTTGAGATCAACAATTTGGGCCTGGATCAAAGATTCTACAAGTTTGGCATACTGATGTTCCACTCAGATGCAGGTGTCAGAAAGGTGGGCAAATTTTGCGATGACTCTTGTGATGCATGTGGATGGGGAAAAATCTGAAAATTCAGTGACATGCTTGACAGTGGTGACAGCAGCTTCTCTGAGTTGGGTGATCTCTTCTTCTGCAATAGCAGGGAAATTGGAGGGACTGTGGTTTCATGAAGACCATCTTTAAACTCAGCGACGGAGGCTGCCATAGCTTTGCAGAGATGGCGACTTTCAGGTGAAGCCACCAAAGCCTTATCTAGCTGATGGTCACTCAGGAAAGGGATAGCA
Source organism: Massospora cicadina (assembly GCA_022478985.1). NCBI lineage: Eukaryota > Fungi > Entomophthoromycota > Entomophthoromycetes > Entomophthorales > Entomophthoraceae > Massospora > Massospora cicadina. The sequence goes on from JAKSZP010006782.1 coordinate 75,431, forward strand.
GTGGGTTTGGGAATAAATTGTTTGGGCGGGAATGGGGAAGCTTATTCTGAATTAAGATAAGGTTCTAAATTAATTGGGGAGTCCAGTGGTGGGACAATTTTACCAGATTCGTCCACTTCATCCAATAAGTCCCAGGAATTTTTGTTGAGTAGGATTGATTTGGTGATATGTGGCTTGGGTTGGATAGGTTTTGGGGTGAAAAATTGGTTGTATTGAGTTTGGGTCCAACCCTGCACTCAATTGGTTGATATGTGTGTAAATTGGCCAGCTTGGGCATGGGTTGCTAATTTTTGTTTCAGATTTAACAAGCGCTTGGTCTGTGGTGGTGGGGCAGCCAAAATCCCCATTTGAACGCTGTTGGTGTGGCCTCAAGGCAGAGTTGGAAGTTTTTGTGTGGTTTGAATTGTAACAACATACTTTCTTTGTATGGTCCAACTTGTGGCATAGGGGGCAAATTGTGTGACTGTTGTCAGTGTTGTAACGGTTGGAAACGTCCCAGTTTCTGATTGCCATCTTACCTTAGGTTTGACACAATACACGCCAAACGTCCAGCATGAGCTGGACTCTCAAGGTAGTAAACCTCAGAATTAGGGAAATTCGGAGCAAGAAAAAGATGAAATAGGTAAGTGAGGTTGCAAACCCCAGAATTAACCTTATTTTATTTATTATCAAATAAAAAGTTGCTGACAAACAGGATCATGATAATCTGATGCTGCAAACACACAAAGGAAAAGACAAAATATTTGAGGGAGATCAAACCCCAAAATCCAAGTTTTTGTTAACATAACAAAAACTTGTTGTGTGCGGATCATCAGGTAAGATAAGGTAAGGGCGGCCCCGAGGCCACCAGAGAAAGAGAAAATGAAAAATTTCAAATGAAGTTTGGAATTGTGTGGGCTTGACCTTAAAGGTCGCCCTTCCAGGGCCTCACCTGAATTATTGATTAGGCTCGCAAGAGGCTAATCAATAATTCAGGTGAGGCACAACCCAGCGCCCAAACCTGACAAACACCAAAAATCTTTTTTAAATGGATCAATTCAGATTTGGAAAATCTGAGCCCAAATTGAAATGCAACGAACGGATTAATACCGTCCATTACAAGTGTGAACTCAAAAGAAATGGTCAGGTGTGGATGGGATATAGGCATACGGTGGGATGTGCTGGGCCATGTTTAGCTGGTAGGGGGTATTGGTGGCCATTGCCCAAGGTTCCGCTAGGCGCTCAGCACCACTTGGGACAAGAAATTGAAGGATGGGGTTCGTGCCATAAGTGGACAGCCCTGACATCAACTCTGCATACAGTGTTTGAGGGGGGAAGGTGGGAGGGAAGGTTTGTAAAGATCACCACTAGTGTGGTATCATTGGAGAGACGAGTTTGGGTGGTAGTAATGGGCATGTTTTTATAAATTAAGGACGTCACTGCAGCAGCAGCAGTGTCCTCTTCAGGGGGAAGCCACTATCAAAATAGCCCTTGTAAGGGCAGAATTTGATAAAACCTGCTGGTGCAAAGATGGTGGTTGCCAGATCAATAATTATTTTGTTAGCATACGGGAAGAGTCATCCATATTTAATGCAGAGGAAAAAGTGGATATTGGATCAAGGTAGGGCTAGGGGGTGGGGGCAAGTTGGGTGGTCTCATGCAAGGTGCGGTGCTAAGTCCCTTGGAGGGACAAATCAGCCAGAAGTATTTGGCGGACTTGATCCTGTCTGCACGCATTTGAAAGCTGGGTGGTAAACGCTAGTAGGTGGAGCACCACTGCCCCACACTGGGGCAGCGGGTGATGGATCTGAGGACATAAATTGGGAAATTGATGTGGTGAGGCGGTGGTGGAAAATTGACTGTTTTTTTTTTCAAAATTGCTCAAAATTGATGTTGAGCAGAAAAAAATTGGTTAAAAATCATCAAGTATAAAATTAAGAAGAATGAGAGAAGAGTCATTTAGCGTGCAGCTTATAGAGTAAAACAATCAAAAGCGTTAATTTAAAACTCTTATTAGTATCAATATGGTCAGAAGATTTGTTACAGGATGTCATAAGTCAAGAGGTTTACTAATATCAATACAATATATTGTGAAGTAATAAGAGCATCTTTTTAAGTAGTAACTTAATTAGAGCTCTAGTGGATTTTTTAGGAAATGTGTCTAGAGTATGCTATTGAAAAAAGCTAATTGTTACTTAAGATGTCTTACTAGACGTTTGAGAATACGTCCCATTCATTTTTTCTGTGAATTTTACTTTACCCCTTTGATCTTCAAATAGGTTTTGTTATATAAAACATCTTAAAAATTTAAAAATTATATAATTATAAGGTTCAATCCTGATGAATTAGACTCCACCAGTTCAATTCCCAGTGATACCTTTCTAGGAGACAATGTGATCATGTAATATTTGTGCACCAATTGTTGACCTAAGATAATGAATGTCAGATATGAACTATGGTGTGACAGTACAGGATACCCCTGACTATTAAAATTTACTAATTAGGAAATTTTAAAATAACATTGGATGTCACATGGAATTGTCATCTGATTCCCTTTTAAAAAATTTCACCCTTTTATCTTCTTTAAAGATCAGTCATATCTAAGGCTAGGTGATCTAAAGACTGTTAGGATGGCAACGTACCAAGAGAAAACTGGCCTCTGAGTGATGCTGCTTTAGCAGCCACAACAGTAGGCACAGACTACTCAGATGAGCACCATCATAATCAGGTGAGTAAAATTAGGGAGGGGTTCTTGTCATTGGGGTGTTTCAGCTTCCAACAGCTAGGTTTATAATGGAACTTGAAAGTTCACCATTCAATGATGCCATTGAATGTGACCCTTGGGTGGTGTCCATTTTGGAAACACCAACCTCACAGATTTTAATATGAACTTTTGGCAAAATAGATAGCAAAATAAGAACTTTTGTGGATATAGTTTTTACTAGGGAAAATTTAGAACAATAACTCAAAACCCTCCATAAGGTAGGATGTTTAGTTCTAACCTTATATGGGGGAAGGGAAGTTACTAAGCTAAATTGCAAGAATGGGGAATAATTTTTTCAAATTTAATAATCTAATGATTTTTATTTCAATATCCCTAACAGTATCAGCTAACGGTTCTAAGCTATTATTAAGCTATTTTCCTGAATTTTGAATTTCCAAACTTGCCTTCTCAAGATTGGAATGGAGTGTTGGGTTTGATCCCAGTTTTTGGCCTTTTTGACTTTTTGCATGATTTTGGCTTACTAAGTAAGTTGTCCCCAATTAGGTGACTTCTGGTTGAGTCCCCAGCTGGGGACCAGCACTGGGAACCATGGTGGCGAGCTTCTTGTGATTTTTAAATCTACACAAAAAATGTTTTAATTTTTTAATTAAAATATGAAGATTTAGACACTTGAATGTGTTTGAGCTGAGGGGTGGATGGGGAAAAGGTATGAGACAAACAGGGAGGGGCGGCGGCCACCCATCTCTCATCAAGGGTATGCCCTAGGTCTGAGATTTGGGTGATGGGCAAAGTCTTAGGTTTAAACCCTTTTGGTCCTAAAAGGATTTACACCCCTCTTCAGCCTAATAGCTGGAGCTAAGGCCCTACAGAAATCTTTCTAACATATAAAAAGGCATCTGATAAGACCAACAATTTGAGAATTTCCAATTAAAGAGTGAATGGATCAGCCTATAGACCTACCAAATATAAGGAAGCTTTGGACATGTGAAGAAAATTGTTAAATGATACAAGGGTCAAAATAATTATTGTAATCCAATGTACATTATATTTTAAACTTGAACAAGTGTTAGCCAATTCTATGTGTTCCACTCTATAGATATATCATTAAAATTGCAACATCTTTTGAACAAATTTTTTAAAAGCTCATATTTCCATAGGGCAGATCATGCAAATTTAAGACAAGTTAAAAAGTTTAGAAGTTTTTTTTCCTTATTTGAGTTGGTCCAACCTGGGGATGATACTGCATCAATTAATGGGGAAATCAAAATCAATGGGAAAGGAGGATAAACCCTGGTAAACCTCCTTGCGCAGCGTTCTGATAGGACAAGGTCTCCATGGAACACCTTGCTATTTTCTATCTCAGTTTGGGGCATTGGTGCACAACGCTTACTTTCAAAGTTGTCCCCTACTATAGTTCATCTACCAGGATTGAACTTAAGAGACAGTAGTCATTAAGTCCATACTTTACCACTGGGTATCCTCCCCCTTAAGACAAGTTTACATTCTTCTATTTTTAACTGCTTTATAAAGAAAAATGGTTGTTGCTTCCCTCAATTCTAACTTTCTATGCAGATCTAAATAGACTAAACTAATTTTTTACAAATTTTTAAGTTATATTTGAGTTTATCTGGATAAACTATTCAATGATTCCCTACTATCAATACTAAGACACTAAACTTAACTGTTTAGTCGCCTCACTGTTTACCCTCTCTTGGAAACAAGGTTCCCTTTTATGTTCATGTATAATCTTGACCATAGTACAAGGATTAATCACATGAAGAAATGGTGGTATGCAGACCACCATTACTTTTAAGAGGAATTTCTCTATTGTGGACATTCACCTGGTTGGTCCCACCAAACTGCTTTGTTAAATATTTAAAAGGCTTGACCAAAACATATAGCATTTTTATAATTTTGGAGCTAAGGATTTTTTATGTTGTCAGGCTTCATCATAGTACTATGGTAAAGCGTCAACCTAAGATTTGACATTTTATACTAATTTGCACCACCTTTAAATAGTATTAGGTTTTATATCTTTGTGCAGTACACCTGTTTTAATCAGCACTATGGCATCAAATACAACTGCACAAGTCAAGAGATACTTTTTATATATTAAAGGAAACTCTATGATTACATTGACTGTAAAACTAAAATAATAAAAACTTATTGAGCAAGGGTTTACTCAGCATCTTAAATAAGTTAACTAAAAATCTTTTCAAAATCTCAATTCTCATCATTATAAACCTTATTGAAAAAATACTGGGAAGTGCATAATTGTTCTATAAAATGTTAGAAACTATTGGCTTAAAATTTTTGGTAATAATAAAACCTACAGTGATTGTATTTACACTAGCTTGGTGTTATGAAAATGGCAGAAGAAGTTTAGACCAGCCTGCCAGTTGGAATGCGTAAGCACCCAAAAAGCAAGACAGAATGCCAGAGGCATTGCTGCATGTACAACGGTGTATGGAGCTGTGAATTGAGAAACAATAAGCCATTGGTGTAAGGTAATTGTGAACAGCAACCCAAGAACAAACCAAATAGAGACAAACCCAGACACTGGGGGTCTTTCTGCAGGGGGCGGTACCACAGGTATAATTTACAAGGTCATTGGTGGGTGGGTTCGAAACTGGGGAGACATGGGGGTGGATCCTTGCTTGGAAATGGTGGATGTAAGGCCATAAGATCCCAGTATATTGTTGGCGGATATTTAAAATAATGGGATTGAATTGCCAGAAGTATCTAGTTCGCTGAATCCAGTTGACAATGGTGGGGGCCATAGTGACCATCAGTACTGGTAAAGCCCATCTGGTATAGGGACTGACAGGCCACCAAAGTAAAGCCATTGGGAATGTGGCCAGATGGATATCAATAAAGTCAAAAATTGATGGTTTTTTAGCGGCAAATTTTATTTAAGGGAAAGTGAAGAAAATCAATTAACAATTTTCTCAGTGTGATACAACTAATTATATAGCCAATTGATGCGGGAACAAGCAGGGATTAGGTCCCTCAAGCCTTGACTAACTGGCGAATTATATGGGGATGGGGGCAGATAAGCTCAATGGGAACCAACATTAAAGAATTTGGTTGCAGGCTGAGTCACTCTCAGTTTAACCTTGAACACCCAAACTGAGGCTCAACTGCATTTCTGATGGTTAGCACAATGGCATCTGGCCTGATGAGCAGTAGGAATCCCCCAGGGCCACCCCACATAGGGGCAGTCCCAATTGATTGGAAACGGGTTTGGGATTCCAACCCACCTGTACCCAGTTGCTGGGATGTTTGTTCAGTCAAAAGGGTTGCATTGGCTGCAACTCCCAATTTGCTGGAAGGGAGCTTCAAACTATCAATGATGGTGTCTGATGCTGCTACCCGCATGTTGGGGATCATCCCCAATGATTTTGAGAGGGGGTTAATTTTGGCAATCACACTGTTGGCTGAATCAAAACCATCAGCATTTCTGACAATGAATCAATCTTCATCCCTTTTTGACTATGTGGATTCCAATCATCAGGATTTTTCCAATCATTTTCAGACCAATCAACTTCAGTTCTGTGATCTCAGCACAGATTTCCCTGATCAGGAAGAGAAGTTTAGCTGAGGTGAGCATGGGCACTGGGGGAGGGATCTGAAGAGGAAGGGCTGTACCCAGCACTCATCTACCACGTGGGTGAGGTCACCCTGGGTAACAAGGGGTACAGCCAACCTCTTTGGAACCTTTTTACTCAGAAATGGGAAGATGTCCCAATAGACACACAGGGGATGTTCCCCAGGACTTACACTTGGGGGCAAGGGAAAGAATATAATAGTAATATGAATTGTAGTTATGACGCTATAAAGCCTTTTAAATCAATATAAATGATTTGAGGGGATATTGTTGGTGGGGTGGGAAGAAATTGAGTTTTGGTAATTATCCTTGTTGTGGGCCAGAGAAAAACAATAGTAATTTAATTCTATTGATTAAAAACTACATATAAAAACATAGGCGCAGAGGCGAGGCAATTCGCCATAAATTAATCAGGCAGATTGACATTGGTGTCAAGCCCAAAAATTGAAACCTTCATCTAAAAGATTTAAGTTATATAAAAATAATAAATTATGAAATTGAATGGTAAGGGTCTTGGCTCCAGCGATTAAGCTGGATAGGGTCATGCGCCCCTTTAGAACCAAAAAAGGTTCAAACTCTAGGTCCCTGCCTCTCACCTAAATCTTTGACTTGAGGCATACCTTAGATGAGAGATGGGTGTCTGCTGCCCCACCCTGTTTTCCACATGCTTATCCCAAACTTCCCCAACCCAAACCCATCCTAGTGTCAAAATCTTCCAGTTTTTATTTTGAGAAAAACTAAATAACTCTGTGAAGACTTTAGGAGAATTAAGAAGCCCCACACTACAGTCCCCGTTTCCTGGCCCCAAGTGGTATTTCAACCTGAAGTTAATCTGAAATGTGGAAGATTAACTAGAAGATGATATTTGTCCAACAAGTCAAAAAGAAAGGACAAATAATTGGATCAAACCCAACACCCCACTCCAAAATAAAAAAATGCAAATTTGGACATTCAGAAGCTGTGAAATTGTCCCAAAGAAAAACTTGGAAACCTCAGTTGTTACTATTGCGGCAAAATCAGGAATTGAATTCATTAATTAATGGATTTAATAATGAGAATCATTTCTCCCTATTGCAATTCAGCTTATTAACTTTCCCCCCTTTCCCCCATATAACCCAACACCCTACCATTAGTAGGGTGCTGGGTTAATTTTTTTTTCTTATTTCCAATTTGAGTTTTATTAAAAGTTTATTTAGAAAACTGTTTAAGTAGTTTATTTTAGTAATTAAATGCAAAACATGGGCAACTACTCACTGGGCTAAAGCCTTTCCAACACCCCCTTCATTGTGGCTCACCAGAGCTCTGTGAAACCAGAGATGCCATGTGGACTATGGATGGCCTTGTGGGTCTTGGAGTGCCCATGAAGGAAGCCAGGTCTTTCCTTAGCATGATGAGTTCCTAACAGAATGGTTGGGCGGACTAATTTGCAGCACCATTGTTGGGCCTATTTATTATAAGGGCAAAACAATATACCTATATTAGATATCACTGAGTTTTCCATTGATTATCCTAGATTTGTGAAAAAATGAATCTATATGGATCAATACTTAGTGATCCACCAATTAATGGGATTAAAAGGCCCCACTCAAATTTATTAAATTGAATTATAGGGACAGGGTGTAGTTTCTCGCACCTGTAACAACAAGCTAAATTGGGGTACTAAATGTCATAACAGGTTTAAAACCCATTCAAATTAGGAAAAATATTATTCCTTTCTCACATCTTAACATTATAAAAGATTAATTTTTAATGAATAAAATTAAGTCTGGAGAATTGTAATGAGGGGGAGATCCTAATACTGCTGAACCTTCCTAACAAGAAAAAATAGACGCAGATGGACAAAGTCTATAAAAAACATATCCTGCAAAGTTACCAGCCTCGCACTATCCATTGTGCATCATTACATATTGTATTCCCATTATAAGTTAATGAAAGCCGCTTAGCTGGTGTGATATACATGTCTCTTAAGCTCTAATCCTTACTAGAAACTTTAATACTGATCTACTCCTAACTCCACATAGATATATTCCAAAATTCAACATATTCCTGTTTGTTTCTTGATACTTTCATCTAATTGCTATGTTAATTGATAAAAAACTGTGTAAATAACTTTTCTTTCTCGTTACAAAACTTTTGCAACCCATTCAATTCAAGACTAAATCTAGTTTGATAATCTCATAGAGGGGATTAGTCTGCGCCCATGTCTGGGAGCAGTTGGGCAAGCAAGGCAAGAGGAGCAGGCGGAAGGCCCGCGGCCTCTAACATTCGAAAACGCCCCAGAGAATCTGGTGGAATAGAAAAAAATCTAAAAAAACTGGCGGTCACAATTTCCATGGAGATACTCACGTGGCAAGCACGATGCAACCAGTACATCAACACGCCACACTCCCAGCCACTTTTGTTGGTGGAATTCAGAGTCCGCGTGTTTCTGGACATCCAACAAATGGCCTTATGGGAAAAATTTTGTGAAGATGTACACAAAATTTTCCTGACCGCAGTGTACGTTGCACCTCACTCCATGTCACGCGGTTGGCTGGACCTAGGTTTTGAAAGCAAAGAGGCAGCAGACAAGGCTGCGGCAGTGCGCGTGGTGGTTGACCTCCCCAAAGGGCAATGGGTCCTCAAAACCAAGTGCACCAGATGGACTAATCAAACCAAATTTTCCTCACGTTTGACTTTTTGCCCACTACGGTAAAATGTGACATTTTGGAGCAACACCTGAAAGATGGTCTCGCCATATACAGCGAAATATAATCTTTCAAAATGCAACATTTCATGCTGATGCCACACCTGTGCACCGGCAAAGCCATTGCAGTTCTGACCCCAACCAAGGAGATCGCGAAGGACCTAACCCAGATCCTGCACTCCACCTTTATTGACATTGCAGGGCACACCACCCACCCATTCCGGGTAACCGTGGACAGCGCGCCCCCATTTGCACCCACTGTGACGCGTTCAGCCATAAGGCACATGCATGCCCCATCAAAGATGGCGTCACATTCCAAGAGCACCCCTCAGCGGCCATGGCCATTGGAGAGGCGCACTACGAACCAACTGCAAGCACCAAGGAGGCTTTCCCATGGGGAGCACAAGGCTGCTACCTATTGGTTAAGTCCATCTCCCTGCAGGAGTGGAAGAAGGCCAAGCAGGCCTATAGGACCGCGGCCAAGGAAGCGGCCAAGGCTACCACCACCATCCCACACTCACAACGCCAGGAGGACATGGAGACCTTCTCGGTGGAAGCAACTTGGGAATTCATCACCCAATCAGATTGGGAGGCCCATGCTGAACGGGCTACTCAATCCGAGGATCCAATGGGAGATTCAATCTCACCCAATCGCTGCACCCAAGCCCCAGTCAAAACTGACTTGGGACCTATCCCAACCAAAAAAATTTTTTTTGCCCCACTTGATGGTGCACCAAACTTATCCGCACCGCAAAAAATTTGTTCAATGTCAGGAAAATAAAAAGCAAAGGCCAAAGCCAACGTGACTCTTTCCGCAAAAATTAACAAAAACCCCGATAGCATTGCTGCTAATACCCGCACTGCTGTGAAAGCCCGTGGGGACCTGGAAGAGGCTGGTGGGCCCGGGGCCCACCCCTCGCACTTAAGGTGCGATGGGGGAAACCTTCACTCTAGGGATGCTGAATATCGCCGGACTCAAGGCCTCCCCATCCCAGGCTAGGAAACTGAGTTTTTTACAAAACAATTTACCTGTGGATATTCTGGCCATCCAGGAGTCCCACTGTCAACGAGGTTCTGAGGAAGCTTGGAAAACAATGCTCCTACCATCCCTATCCTTTTGGTTGAAGCACTGTGGGGTGCTAATTCAGAAAAACAATTTTTTCAAATTTACATCTTCAGAAACATTCCTAAATGGCTGAGTGCTTATTGTCACCTTCTCATGGGTTGATGTTGCACACACAATTGTCAACATTTACGCCCCAAATGGTGCACATGAGCGTCGGGAATTTTTCTTGTCGGTCAAATCCCTCCCACTACCCCCCAATTCTTTCCTAATTGGTGACATGAACTGTTGGCTAACCTCACCAACGGACCAGTGGCCGCCCTCACCCCATGCCCCACAGGGTCACGTAGAACTACGTGTTCTAAAAGCCACCCTTGTGTTAATGGATGTGCTGCTGTGACATGCCCCACTGCTCAAAAACATGACGCGTCCCCACATCCACAACGGCCAATTAAGGTCCATGACCCACATCGACCTTATTCTAGCACCGGCGAAATTCCAACCCCACATCTCCCACTTCAAAACAATGAAAATGGAATTCTCCGACCACTGACTGGTCTTGATAACATACCACTTACCCATCACAGTTGCAAAGGCCCCACATTGGTGCAAAATCTGCCCCCCCAGAGCTCGCGTCACCAGGATTTTCCACGTGGGTGGAAGAGGCAACTTTGGCAAAATTGTTTGTTGCACCGTTTTGCATGGACCCTATTTCCACATGGGCAACTTTTAAAGAAGACACCATCCACCACTATCGCCATCTCTCATCCAGACACTCACGAGCCACATCAGCGGTTAATCATGCATGCTGGCAGAATTGGCCCACTTGGAGTCCAATATTCCAGCCACAGGATATAGCCCTGCATGGGGCCAGAAGTGGGCGGAGGCAGCCGCCCACCTCAACGCACTTGAAAGGCAACACAAACATTGGGTTTGTGTCCAATACAGGGCCACATGCATCACTAAAGGTGACAAGTGCACCGCATACTTCTTCAAAAAAAATTTTGCACCATGCCAGAGCGTGGCCTGCACACAGGTGCGAAGATCAGATAATTCTATTGTGGACACACTGGCCGAAGTGGCAATCGAAATGCAAAGATATTACTCCAAGTTATACTGAGCTGAACCAATTCAGCCAGCCGAAATGGCAGAATTTTTCAACTGAGCTCATATCTGCACCATTTTCTGGTACCCAGAAATAATGAATTTAATTACTCCGAACGAATTATGGACTACCATTCGTGGTGTGCCAAACTGAAAATGCCCAGGCCCAGATGGCATTCCATATGAGTTCTAAAAAAATATTTTAAATATATATCCCCATTGCTGCTAGCCTCACTCAACCAAAGCCTGTTGGAAACGCGCCTCCTACCAGGTGGACATGAGGCCTTTACGGTCACACTCTTCAAGAAAGGGGATAGGCTAGATTTAGCCAACTGGCGCCCCATTTCTCTAACAAACACAGACACCAAAATTTTAACTAAAGATCATGGCTAACCGTTTAGGGACTGTAGCATCTGCCACCATCTCCCCAGAACAATTTGGTTTCATCCCCAGAAGGTCGATTTGGGATAACGTGCACTCTGTGGCTAATGTGTGTCAGTCCACAGCCTCTGGGGCACTTGTATTCTTGGACCAACAAAAGGCCTATGATAGAGTAAACTGGGAATACCTTAGGGCCTGCCTCCAACAATTCCGCCTAACTCCCCGCTTCATTAACTGGGTGATGCTGCTCACGGAATCTGCAACAATGGCAGTGCGCGGCCCAGGTTTCCTAATGGAAGTAGTCCGTCCAAAAAGGGGCCTGCGACAAGGGGACCCCCTCAGCCCACTCTTATACAACTTCAGCCTTGACCCACTACTGCGAAATGTGAATGCCCAACTCACTGGGGTCCATGTGCCAGGCCAAACCCCAGTCAAGATGATGGCATTTGCAGATGATTGCGTGGTGGGGGTGTCTAATAACAAAGATGCATGCGCGCTTGAAGCCCTCATCCAGGAATATTCCCGGGTAAGCAACGCGGCACTGAACGCCTCCAAAACCGAAAACATCCTCCTTGGTCAGTTTCAGAACTGCTGGGCCCCAGCAAGTAGTTCCTAACCCGGCCCATCTGCTCGCCCACATCCACGCCTTACTAACTCAACACACACCGCTCCACTGGTGCTCCCCTTTGTGCCACGACCTACCATAGGACCGGTACGCCATCTGGGCGTGTGGATGGAGGCAGGTGGATACGCGTCAGCAGTAATGGAGTGCCATATACTGGACAACGTGACGAAGCGAATCGCCTCTCTCAGAGCCCACCCTACTACCCTCACTGGCAGGGTTGTTCTTGCCAACTCTATGCTCCTATCCAAAGTCTGGTTCAGAGCCCACGCCATCCCCTTCTCCCCAAGCTTCTTCAAATCCCTGTATGCTTTGCTACAAGGTTGGCTTTGGTCAGGCCGCCTTCCACCAGTACGGCTAGAGGTCATGTTTGGCCCTCATCATCATGGTGGCATGGGCCTACTTGACTTCAAAGCCCATGCCGCCAAGATCCTAGGCACCTGGATCGCGGCCGTCACTGCTCCTACACTCCCATCCCAACACTGGTCCCGCACAGCCCGCTCCAACTTCTCTCAAGCCTTGGGCCTCGACAATCCATCGAACCCCCACTCCCTGATGAAATACCTCGCATCACACACATTGGCCTCAGGTCCTCACGGGACCAAAACCCACTACAAACGAATCCTACTCTCCATGCGAAGCGCAGAGTGGAGAATTCGTATTAGTGGACATACAACTTGAAGAGGCCGCCCCTCTCCTCAGTTCACACAAGAGGTACAGGGGCTACCCATCCATGATGGCGTGATCCCCATTCGACCCCAAGTCCTATCCAGGGTGGACTACCTGGACATGATGAACATCCCTTATTCCACTGAGACCCAAAAGACTATCTGGAAATACGCACACCATCCTCTGTTGCAACCTCAAGTCCACTCCCATGTGTGGCGCTGCCTGAGGCGGGTGTATCGTACAGCTGAGCGCTCTAACGCTTTACACTCATCCTGTGTCGTGTGTGGCCAGTATGGAACGCTGTTCCACCGCCTGGAGAAGTGCCCCACCTCTAAAGTAATATGGCGCGAAGTCCAACGTCTGCTAGGCCAGGATCAAACACATCCCTTCGGTCTGTCAAGAGATATGTTTGCTTCATCAATGGCCTCCCCTCCCACCCTCCCTCCATGCTCTGGTGGTTGTAATCGCCATGTGGACTATCCACACGATTGTCTTGGATGCCATCGCTGGATCCATCCCCACCCTCCCTAAGGTTGTCCACAGATTCCAGTCTCATCTGGTGGATCACTTATAAGCGTGGATGTTTGGATACCTCCCACCGCGTCGCTGACAGCTGGTCTCCTCCTGGTTCCTAGTCTGGTTCATCAAATCAGACCCCTTCCTCCACACGTGCTCAATAGTGGCTACGGCCCCTACACACGTTCCCTCCCCCTTCCCATAAGTGGCGTTCCCGCTGGCAACAAGAGATAGCATCGCTTCTCTGGGGTGCCTCCCCTGGTACTAAGTTTTGTCTCGTCTGAGTCATATTTGGAAGTGTCCGTCCCATGGTCAGCCTTCCCCGCAATAAATTTAAAATTTAAAAAACTGTGTAAATATAAAAAAAACTTTTAAGTTCTCTTACGATCTCTGAATCTTCATTTAACAGTTTGCATCCTATTGTATTGATAATTTTGGCTCCACGTACATTTTGAGCTGACAAGTATTGTTTTTAGATCTCAGAGATGTCTGTTTTATGGAATTTTAAATTTTCTCAGGATGTCAGTTGGCAAAATAGCTTCCAAAATATAATGGTGTAAATATTATCATATTAAAGGTTTAACAGATGTGTTTTCTATGGTCAGGACTGGCTTTGAGTTCAATGTCTTAAATTAACAAGGGAAAGTAATTAAATGTATGTAGTATAAAAGTGATAGATTATATAATCCTTTACTATGGTAAAATCAATTCATATCTATAGTGTGCATAAGAACTATGGCAATAGGAATGCCTAGGTTTTTCACCATCAGGATCTTACCAGTCTTTCAGAAATGAGATTTAAACAATGACCTTTGTCATTTTTTTAATGTCCAATGATTTGAGACCCTTTGTAATAGAGCTTCCTAATCTTGTTGTTGAAAATTGGAAGCTGATTGTATCAATTTGTCAATGGGTGGTGTAGAGCAATTGAATCCTTATGATGATTTCTGATTGTAACTCCTTTTTTCTTCTCCACCTTATCATCATTAATCATAAAGGGCTTAACAGGGACCATTTTGTAAGTACCAATAATGTGATTAGGAGTTCAATTTGTTTCCTATCACAAACTTTGAAAGTCTCCCTTAAGATCCTATTATAAAGAAATATTCCTCAAAGTAATTTACTGTTGGCTTGGTACACCACAGCTCCAATAATGGTGCTGGATATAGAGTAATCTGATCCTGAATTGTGGATAATGTAATAGGGGCCTGATCAGGGGATTGTCATGGTTAAATGACATAATTATAATAACATATTATACCAATAAGGCTGGGCGCGAAGTGGCCAAAAAATTAAAGCTAGTGAACCTGCCCGACCTGAATCATACCCTTGACTAACGCTGGGTAAGGGTAAAATATGCTCAAGTTGGTTTTGGTGGTGCGTGTGATAATCATTGGAGCATTACTTCCTCAGCTCTGAAGTGCTTCAGTTATTATTTAAACCATGATGGGAAATTACATTTGCTTGGGACACAGGGCTTTGAGTCCCGTTAGGTTTACCATATTGCCAAAGCTGGCAAATTTAATTGCAGACACTCACCCAAGTGTGAGCTTAAGCAAAATACAGTACAACAAAGGATGGTAGTTTGCGTTAATTTGATTGGATTGAGCGCAGTGCTTCACCTGATGGAGAATGATACCCTGATTCCTTAATTCCTTGTTTTATGACCAACCTTATTTGTTGTTTGACTTGGTTTTGATAAAAAATACGTTTGTTTTAATTTATCAGATTGTCCCTTGGTCTGACCTCTTTGAAGAACTCCTGGAAGAGGTCTCTGATATTATAGGTCATTTTAATTTGTCTAAATTAATGATGAGTTATGCTTCCCAACTGTTAAACCATGAATCCCTCCAAATTGAGGCTCCAAAGAACCCCAATACTAATCTGCATTTGGTTATGGACTTACCTCTGAGATCTAACCAAGTCCTAGCATTTTTAGTCTATCTGGTTAATTACACAATCTTGTACACCCTTTACCTGGGTCCATGTGTACTGCACCCTTAGGGTACCCTCTTCTCTTTACTATCAGCAACTTGTTCCTTGGTAGTGTGGCTGTGCATTCTACACCACCTCTCAGGAAATGAGAGAGTTACCTATACTCTCTTGACATTAGTTGTCCACCTATTTCAACTATACGTGCATGAGAATTATCCAGGTAGGGCTTCTTTAAGCATTGACTGGATGCATTGACCATTCGACACAACCTTTATGCTGCTCACCACAGCGTTCTCATTTGGTTATTTATAGTGCATCTTGGCGTTATTCTAGCTATGGCCAATTGGGAATTTCCCACCCTTTCGTCTCATA
Source organism: Massospora cicadina (assembly GCA_022478985.1). NCBI lineage: Eukaryota > Fungi > Entomophthoromycota > Entomophthoromycetes > Entomophthorales > Entomophthoraceae > Massospora > Massospora cicadina. The sequence goes on from JAKSZP010006782.1 coordinate 91,090, forward strand.
CCTGGCGGTCTTGTACCCTTTAAAATTCTGTTGATGTGATTCTGAGACTGACCTCAGAAGTTTATTTTGAAATCCAACAGGCGCTAGCTTCCATCATTTTGGAAGCTTCTGTTAATAAAATTTAAACTGTTCCTGCCCACCCTCTTGGGTGAATTTTCTTTATTGCTGTCCCCCAGTTCAGCTGACTGAGTTTTCTCAGTGTTCTGAGCACATCCACTTTTTTAGAAATTTGTTAAGATTTAGAACATTTCCCGGAGGAGCATTGCCCTAACGTGTCATCCTATTAAATCTTTTAAGAGTTCTTTGCTCTGCGTCAGGCTGGAAGCCCCTTGAAAATATATCTAAATGATTTCTTTGACTTGGGCCAGCTTTACTCTGTCTTACATAGCTAAAGAGTTGTTTATTCATTTAACGTTAGATACTTCTGCAAGGAACGACCTAGTATGGCAGGTTCCCCCTGACAACTTTGATCATCTGATTGAGCTCTCAAAAGAGATTTTTCTGCCTCAACTGGAAAGGGTTGAGATAATTTGGCTGACATTGTTTCACCCAAGGAGGCCCTATAAATACTGGCCCTGAAAGCTCATGCGCGCGTTTGAAATGGGAGGAATCTTATCCTTCCATTCCTTCAGCTTTGGCGAAACTTGAGGATGGGTAAGGGTCTAGCCCTGAGTCTTCAGGGAATGTTTCAGTCGTTTTAGATGTAATGATGTCACCCACGGAGGCTCCTATAATCTGGCGCCCAAAACAATGATTCTTTGAAAGGTTAGGGCTCACCACTGATCCTCTCTTCATTTCAGAAGAATTTGGAATTTGGATGAGTCTAGCCCTGAATCTAAATAAATAATTTATCTTTTTACGAGTTCCCCTATGAAACTCTTTCCTGAGGAACCAGCCAAATCATTGATGAATAGCTTAGCTGTGATGGTGTTGAATAGTGATTAGTCAGCTATTAGATTTGGTACGATATTGTTAATGTAAAAACACGTTTTTAACAGAAACCATTTAAATTCAAATGAGATGATATAAGCCTTTCAGGTCCATCTTGTAGCCAATTTTAATGTACCATATCACCCCTGAGAACCCGCGCTTCACCCTCATTATGATTTTAATGGCTCAGGAAGTAGAAAAGTCTTAATTTTACAATATGTAAATAATTATACTACTTCTGATAACGTTGTGGGGTATGTTTTCTCAGTGGTGAGGGTGGCCAATTATCCCTCGCCTTTTTTGATTTTAAAAAACTTATACTGATGGCATGATTATACCTGATGAAAATTTTACTGGAGAGTTGTTGGCTCTATTTTTAGTAAATAAAGCTATTCTGGTTATTTTTTGCTTTCTGCTGCTCTTTCTTCACCTTTAGGGAAATCCAGAACAACTATTCTGGTGGATACTAAAGCCTCTTATATTTTATTGACCAACACATAGCTTACTACCTTGAGCAGAACTACTTTCCTGGTGGTAAGGTTAGGGCAGGGGCCTCCCTGGGTATTCCCACCCTGAATTTCAGGTGCTGGTGGATTATCAAGTTAGCAAATACTATTTGGATGACCGCTTCCTGGTAGTCAAGTATCTCCTATACTCAATTATTTTGGGTGTTGAGTGGTGGCAGAAATTTGATGTTAGAAACAACCTGAAAGTCATTACTTTGACGTTATCTCTGAATAGTGGACAGGATTTAGAATTCTTTTGTTTGAAATTAAAACTCAGGGAAATTTGCCCTAATGGCCAAAAGGTACACAAGCTCATCCTTGAACCTCGGCTGAAGCCCACTTTGGAGGTACCCTTACCTTCCTGTTTGGAAGGGTCTGAATTTTCTGTTTGATGCGGCTTCTGCCAGTGTCTTACCAGCTCACTCAGATTTTTATTTTTATTTCAAACTCACTGTTGACCTAGTTTGCATTTCCACACTGATATGCCCTTTTGCTTTATTAAAGGAGGAAGCCTTAAAGATGTAGGTTAGAGAGCAGTAGCAAAAGGAGAAATAATTCAGCGTAACTCTCCATTATGTTCTCCACTTCTCTTTGTAAAAAAATCTAGATGTTACTTTACGCCCATGTGAGGACTATGGGAACCTAAATAATGTCACCATACCAGATCTTCATCCAATCAGGTGGAGTCAAAACTTTCTCATTATGTGGATAAGACCAAAGACTTCTCCAAACTGGATTTCTTGAACGCTTTTAACCATATTTATTGAGCTAAGGGCAGAAATTACTCAATGCAATCTAGACCAGAAAGGGGATTTCCAATATGTCATGCTTTTTGGGCTTGAGTATGTGCCTGCAATTTTTCAATATCATATAGATGCAGCCTCTAAAGAATTGTTGGGTGTATGCGCTGTGGCCTACATGGATGACATTTTGGTGTTTTCCCCTGATATCATATCCCATGTAATCAACCTGCAGCAATTAGTTGAGCATTTGAGGGCAGTAAACTTGACTCTGAAAATCAATAAGTGTGAGCCTTTCAAGTCCCAATTAACTTCTTGGGCAACATTGTTTTTGACTAAGGCCACATGATCACTCTGGACAAGGAGAAGGCGATTTGCAAGTGGCCCACACCAACCTCAGTTAAAGAATTGAGGAGCTTTTTAGGGCTTGCATTTTCCTTAAAAAGTTCATGCTGAGTCTTTCTGAGGTAACAGCGCCTTTGTATAAGGCTAGTGGGGCCAAAGTTCTTCAGTGGTCCCCGCTTTTCAGGATGCCTTTCAAGAAGTAAAGTGCACCCTGTTATCTACGTCTGTCCTGAACCATGTTGATCCCAAAAAGGAGTTTATAGTGGCTACAGATGCTTTTAACTTCACAATAGTGGCTGCTCTGTTACAAGTGGGCGAAGATGGAGTAGAACATCCTGTGGGATATTTTTCTAGGAAAATGTCCTTGCCTGAGTTATATTAAGCTGTTTATGACAAAGAATCATTGGCAGTGATGGAAGCAATAACATATTAGAGTCATCATTAGCATGTTCTTTCCAGTCATTCCATGCTCATACTGATAACTGTGTCCTATTGTACTGCCATGCTCCTATGTTCTGACCTCAGGCAACCAGATGGCATGATACCCTTGCCCAATTTGTGCTCTCTTATGAGTTCAATAAAGGCTGGGAGAATAATTTAGATGTGCTTTGAGCTGTAACCCTGTATTAGCTCGTGACCTCAAGGATTTGGAGTTGCATAACACCCACCTGGTAATTCCCTCAGGGAAGATTGTATCTAAACAACTCACCTCCCCTAGTTCATTCTGGTGCTTAATTCTCTTGATAATCTAAATTTATATGGTATTTTCAGAAAGGTAGCCCATTCTCAGTCCTTATTAGCAGAATATATTGTGGATCTCGACAAATGCAAATTGAATCAGGAGGATATAACTAAGGAGTACTATGAAAAAGAGGGGATGGTATGGTTCCTGGGACGCTTATGTGTACCCGCCAGGCCACTTCGCCTAGAGATAATTAAGAAACGTCATGATGGAATAACTGTAAGTCACCTTGAGAAAGCAAAAAACCATATAACTTATCTATAATATGTATAATTGGAAGGGGATTTCTGCTCAGGTTGCTAGGTATACCAAGGTGTGCCTTGTCTGCAACATGATGAAATCAAACCTTCAGCCTCTCATAGAGTCATGGTGTACCAGTCCAGAAAGAAGAGGGACCATGTACTTCCCTCTCAGTTGATTTTATTGTTGAGCATCGCTTTCTGATGGGTATGACTCTATCATGGTAGTGGTGGACCAATTTACCAAGTTTTCCAATTTTATTCCATGTTACACCACAGTAACGGCGGCTCATAAGGCCACGTTGTTTCCTACATTTCCACCACTTATGAGGTGCCCCAGGAGATAAATAGTGACCACATGCCACAGTTCACATCTGTATACTGGGAGGAGTTGTACAAGGCTCTTCAAATTTGCATGAGCCATTCTACTGCCTTCCATTATCAATCTGATAGGCAGACAGAATGAGTAAATTAATGTTTGGGGCAATTTCTGCGGTGCTACATGGCAGCTGACCGCTCAGAATGGGCCTCAAATCTTCATTTAAAACAGTTTAGTTATATAACGCCCTTTACTCCTCAATTGGGTGTTCTCCATTATTCTCCAATTATAGTTGCAATCCTTCCTTTAACATGGAGCCCAGCTTTAGGTCCAAGGTGGAAGTCGTGGTGGACTTTGCCAAGATCATTAAGAAAGTACACAAGGAGCTAAACATCAAATTGGACGCGGATTTGAAGACCTATAAGGAGTATGTGGATGAGAAGAGAAGGGTAGTACCAAAGTATAAGGAGGGGGATCTGGTGATTTTGGACACCAGGAATATTCTCATCAAGCAGCCATGCAAGAAACTGAGACCAAAGATGATATGACCCTACCGTATTGTCAGAAAAGTAGGCCATGCCTCATACCAGTTGGAGCATATAGAGAAATTCAAAAAATTTCTAACCTTCCATGAGAGTAAGTTGACTTGTTTGTTGGGTCTCTTCCAAAGACACCAGAGACATATCTGGTGGATAGAGAATCAGAGAAGGAGGCGGAGGGAATTGTGGCCTCTCAACAGGTGGAAAGAAGGCTCAAGCACTTGTTATCTAGGAAAAGATTTGATTCCTCTGATAATAGCTGGGTTCCAGCTCATAACTGCACTCACACTCAGGGCTTCATTGCCGCTTTCCAAGAGCGTTTCCCTAATGCTGAAGGTCCCAAGTCCACCACTAAAATCACAACTATGAAGCTACTACAGCTCAAAAGAACTTCTCGCTAGCTGACTCCGTGGTTGAGGGTGGCGCCCCTAAAGAAATGAGAGGGTTATTTTATGGTTAAATGAAATAATTTTGATAGTAGATCACAATGACAAGGAAGAGATGGGGTAGGCCAGAGGAGTAAAGTTGGACGCCCTCCCTGACCTTAGTTTACTGTAAGTGATCTTTGGGTTAAGGCCAAACAATCCCAAGTTCATCCTCAGGAATTGCGTGATGGGGGTTCAAGCATTAGATTGATGATGTTAAAGATTACCCGTTATAGTTCAAATGAAGACAGTTTGTTAAGTCTAATTGTAAAAAGAATATCAGTTTCATTTGCAAAATTTAGTGTTAAAATAATGGGGGTGTTCAGGAAATTAAAAAGCATTGAGTTTGTGCTTACTTGAAATATCAAACTACTATGAATGGGGGCCTTGTTCTAGTGGCTAGAGTAGTTTCCAAGCCCAACATATCAATTGAGGCCTAATCCCCTTTTTCACTTAAATTAGTTTTTCTCTGACCAATCTCTCTGTTGGTCATCTCTCTTACAATAAAGAACCTTGTTTTATCTATAATTATCTATACTATGCTACCTTTTGTTGACCTTGAGGTATACCTCCTTGGAGCGGTATCCTGGGCTCCTCCCATAAGCGCTGTAGTTGAGCACCGCTTTGGGTGCATGCGTTTTGGTTTTAGTAATAGGGGTTTTCTGGGTATTTATAGACACTCTCTTCACAAATATGGTCCTACATGAAAATGCTAACTTCCATGATAACGCACAGGGAACATTGCTAGCATCCATATAACCCTCACTATCAACTTCCAACACTTTCCCAGATAATCTATTTTTATCTACAATAAGATTGTAAGTCTACACCTCTCTGGGTGATTTGTATAGACAAAAATAATGGGATCTGTTGGATTTCCTTCAAAAAAACTCTTTTTGGAGGGTTATACACCAGTAGCCTAAAGAGGCTCATAATTCACTCATGTCCATAGTTTGCCAAAATGGTGACATTCCAATGGTGGAATGGTCAGGTGTTAAAGCAGAACTGTACCGTTGTTATAGACTTAATCCAATTACTATGTTCAACATTCACCTATCACCTCAAGTACTGCTCAAACACCTGATTAACCCACTCGCTTTATTCTTCTATTTGAGAGCGATATGCAGTAGACAAACATCTTTTGCTTCCAAAAATACATAACTTACTTTTAGAAGTATGAAGTAAACTAGGAATTTCTGTCCAAGATCACCTCCTGATTATCTCGTTAACAAGAAATCATTCTTGATGAATAACTGGGATGTCTCCTTAGCTGTGAAGTTAGTGGTTGTAGGGATGAATTGATACTTCTCATGAACTTTCAACTACCACCAATACTGCAAGTGCCCCTGGAATTAGGCAGCTCCACTATAAAATCTAGATAAACTTACTTTCAAGGATTTTGATTGATTTTTAAAGGATCCAACTGGACCTCAAGATGCACTATCCTATTCATGGTAATTCCAAAAATACCACAACCTTCAAGGTACTTTTTTTACAACATCATTTAACCCAGGCCAATGACAAGACCTTTATATGTTTGACACCATCTTATTTTGTCCGGGACGTCCAGCCATCCCTGAGCTTGGTACTCTTTTTTTAGATAGTTGGGGCCCCTCAGGTACATTCAGGCATTACTAGAAAAAGATCAAGTGTCCTTTCAGGGATATTTCTTCAGGGAATATCACTATATGAAATCCATTTCACGTCTGCCTACACAGCTTTACATAACTCATTGTCCTTATGGGCCTTCAAGTTCTCATCACAACGTCCCACTAGATCAAGCAGAGAGATATTGCCACTAGATTATGCAACTTGAGTACCACATACATATTATATTACATGATCTCCCCTTCTTCAGTCACCAAGTCATGACGTTAGCTTTAGGTATTTAAAACCACATTAACTATCAGGCTTATAACCAATTACAACTCACAATCTGCCAGATTAAGGGCTATAGCTTGCCGCTTATTCAGTTGGCTCAAAGTAAGGAGGTGCATAGGTTCTTATGATTGTTTATGACTTTTATGATCCACTTTGCCCCACACAATGCCGTTGCTAGTGTTTAAGGTATGAAAATTTCGCCATCTTTTTGTTGTAGAAGGGTAGTTACACTTGGCCAGAATAAATCACAGGTGATTGTAGACTACATGATGCAGCCTACTAATATCCCCTCCTGAAAATAAACTCCTTAATCTCATATCCAGAAGTTTTTGTCTCAACCACAAAGGGTTTATCATAGTTGGGCATGGCTAACACAGGGGAGGAAACAAACACAGCCTCATGTCAGAAAAGATGAGGCTCCTCTTGGTTTTATTAAATAAAATACTCTCTGATGTGAGCCAAAACAATGGTAACGCTTTAAAAAACAAACCAAATAAAAAACTTTTCCAATTCAATGAAAATTTTAAGCATCTTAATGACTAGTAGTTATAAGCTAACGAAAAAGATAACATCCATTTTACTTTGTAATATGGTGAACCCGTTTTGCCCACAACATACACAGTGCATTCAAAAAGTTCTGGGACTAACGTTTTAAAGACACAACTTTACAAATAAATAAACTTTCTTTTATCATAATTTAACATACAACCTTTCCCTCTCTATACATATTTATATTACTAAAACAATTGTTAAAAGGTATGCACATAGTTCCTTTTTTGTATAACCATGTTTAAACCAGCTGTCGCATTCTTTTAAATTGTCTCTACTTTATCAAAAGGATGAACCTTCAGTGCCACCTTCAGATTATAATTATCCACCATATTCACCAGATTTGGCTCTGTCTGACTTCTTTCTGTTCTCTAATCTGAAGGTGGCACTGAAGGTTCATCCTTATGATAAAGTAGAGACAATTCAGAAGAATGTGACAGCTGGTTTAAACATGGTTATACAAAGTAGGAAATATGTGCATACCTTTTAACAATTGTTTTAGCAATATAAATATGTATAGAGAGGGAAAGGTTGTATGTTAAATTATGATAAAATAAAGTTTATTTATTTGTAAAGTTGTGTCTTTAAAACGTTAGTCCCAGAACTTTTTGAATGCACTGTGTAATTAAGGATCTCAAACTCCACCTGAAAAAACTTGCATTTTGACAGCTTGACGTGAAAATTATACTCCCCAAATTTTCTAAAAGATCAATTCATATGGAAAAGGCGTTATTATGGCAATTTATAACCAAAATATAATTTAAGAAAAAATTTATAACTGGTCCATGTACTCACTCACCACTGTGTTGATCATCTGCTGGTACGTTTTAGGCGCTTTGCATAGGTTATTTGAAATGACAAGATATGCAAATAACCAAAACCGTGTCTGTAAGCTGTTGTACATTAAACTTTTATTTAATCCAGATAACTTAAACACATCCTGAAAGTATACTTTTTGAGAGGATAGTAGCCCTCAGACAGCTGATTACTCAAATTGTCATCATTTGGAAAAGGGATCAAGATTTGATGGTGATATTATACAATTTCATCTAATTTACACAATTCAAACTCCTGAATTCCTTGATTACAAATAAAATTGATGATCAAGGCGTCACATTTAGTTTTATTTTATTATGATCAAAAGGCCAAAAGTGGGTGAAAATGGGGTTGACTAAAACAATCAAATGAATATTAAATTTCAACTATAACTTATCTAAAGTAGTGAATAAGAGATGATTAGTTTTTGCACCTTTAAGAGGGACTTAAAGCTGGTAATAAGACTATAAATGATAGAAATAAAAGTCCTAAAATTATTATTAAAAAATATTATCTGACTGAGCATGAAGGAATATGTATAAACATAACGACCATTTATTACTAAGTAAACTTTGGGCTTAGATAACTTTGGAAGACCAAACCATCAATTAGAGTATACTTATAAGCGCTGAAGGCCCCTAGATGATTTCTCCTATTTGAGTAATAGTAACCTTCCAACAGTTTAAATGGATTACATCTATTTTTAATTAAATTGTTAATATAATAAAAAATTCCAGATGAACTACTTATTATTTATATTTAGAGTACAAAGAAGTTGCCATAACCTTGAGTTAGATATTTTGATTACCTCAAATAACTTAACCTCTCCTTCACCAGTTGAGATACCATAACAGCAATTTACGTTCATATTATCTCATCCTTTTGTGTCCTCTTGTTGTATAAAGTAAAAAATTTTTTTCTCACTATTTGAGGTCCTTGTATTTATGTCATTGAAAATCCCACATAGGACGCGAACTCCTCCTAGAGTTTCTGTCTTATTGTTCATCCACTTCTTCCAAAAGGATCATGATGCAAAGACTTCCTATGTGCCAATTTTCATTACACAATGTGGTTGGTATACCCAAGTGTAACCTTTTTCCAAAATAGTGTCCAGGCACTCATGAAATCACACCTGTCACCATTGAATGCTTCTATAAATTTGTACATGATTAGTTAGCTTCCATTCCACAAAGCTTATCTCATGATTAAAAGGGCTTTTGGGATGGCATCTGCTTCGCTTCTTCTTCATTAAAGATTGAAGAGCACCAGTGGAATTTTTAACAACAAGTGATTTAAGCCTGCTTATGATAAAGGTTTTGAGCAGTATGGATGCCCTTCTACAGAATTAATATTGATAATTCTTGATTTGCATTCTAATCATATGATATACACAAACGTTTAAGAACAAATTAAAAGGATTTATGAAGCAGTAAAATGTATAATTTGAACTGGTCCATTAATTGATGACCTGGATGGGACTGTATCCCAAAGACCAGATCCTCAATCTGGATGTTAAAGAACCATGGATTTGCAACAATCCATACTCAACAGAATAGTATGACCACTGCTTAACTTTATATTTGATGATAAGGAAAGACCTTATTTGAGGAAGACCAAGGCTTTTTCTACAACACAATGCCCTCATTCACCTTAAAGACATTGAAGCGTTTTGACTAATGAAGAGTTCTTAATTATATAAAAAAATTTTATTTAACGTATAATTTTACATTCTTAAGAAGGTTAATAAAATTAGAATAAGAGATTGTAACATGAAAATTTTCCAATTAAAAACCCTCCTGAACACAAAAATGCCTAGCCATCGCCTTTTAGGTGCCATTCTGCCACATAAAGCCATCTTAATGGAAGTTATACTCTCTAAACAAAACACCTCTGAGAAACAAAAAATAGGCTATTTGGCTCCACTATAAAGATGAAGCTAAGAACCACGCTTAAAGTTTATAATGGAATTATCCATTTAAATAATTTTAATAAAAACTTGTGAGTTTCCACAAAAGGCTACCTTGAAGACCTGCCTTTCCTCAAAGCCCATTATTTGCACTTCCCATCCACATTAACCATAATGGGTTTTTAGCCATAGATATTCTGAAGCTCCACCTGGCCTAACCAGGGGAAGCCAGAAACTACAGGTGAGGTGTGCTACTTAAGACCCAGAATTCAATTCACAGCTCATAAGGAACAAATTTCCATATTTTTTGATTGTCATAACAATAGCAACTGACTTCTCCCCATTCCTCAGAGTTATGATCAATGCCTCAGTTTTAATAGCCACACCATACTGCTTTGCCTTTTCTTAATAAATAAAGCTCCAAAGGCCCCACTATCCAGTAAGGCCTTATTATATAATCTATTCTTTCCTGTATAAATTAAAGGCATAACAAGTTAAGACTGAGATAAGTCTTTATTAAAGATGTTGGAAAGGAATAAATCCCTTTCTTTAGTTAATAAATTACTAAATTCCCAGGATTAAAACAAAGGTAACACAGCCCTATCATAAAATGATGAAGATATTCCTCATTGACATAGCAGATCTCTCTATTAGAAAGGTAGTCCTTAACACCATGAGTTTTTCCCATGAAAACATTTGTGTTAATTTCCAAAATTTTTTAAAAGGCAGCATGTTGAGGTGGTTTCTGGTCAACTTGATCAAGCAGCCCCTAACCCATGTTGAAAATAGAGCTCTCACATTTCATCATCCAACTCTTTCTTATGGAAGATGTCCAAGAACTTCTAGTTCATTCCTCAACTGTTTGGTCTTCCTGTCAAAGTTTCAATAAGTCAATCTGCGCCTATAATCTGGTACTAGTGGAGGTCACTGAATCTAACAACTGACTAATATGCCTTGTAGTAATTGCATAAATTCTTATTATCTTCCAGAGCACTTTTAAACCATGTTAGAGCGTCACCAGCAAGTATAGAACCCACTGTCATCACTTTTCATGTAAAATTTGGTTAGTTCTTAAAATAGGCTTTGAGATGCACCATCAACTGTGTAATTACTCCAAATAGTTCGTCCAAGGTTATATTACTGGCAAAAGAACTTTAGGATAGATCATGGGAGCAATATGAACCAGATAGAACAGCAGTGCTGATTGTTTATTTTAGCCAAGAGAAGAAAGGATTGCTTCAACTAATCCTATTACTGTCAAGGCCAGAATATCAGCAGTAACTGGATATGATAGTAATTTGTAGTGGTGGATATTGTGATGGCATCTCTGCGATTATGATATAGGTTCACAAGGGTTGTATCTAGGAATGGGGCATGTTAGGGTGGTTTTAAGGCCTAAGGTGCTAGCCATCAGACTGGACAGGGGTGTACATTTCCTTTTGAACCAAAAAGGGTTCAAATACAAGGCTCTACCCTTAATCAGATCTCTGCCCTAGGGCACACCTTGGATGAGAGATGGGTAGCCGCTGTACCTCCCCACTTGATACATGCACTTCCCCTATCCACCACTCAGCTCAATCCCATCCAAGTCTGAAAATCTGTAGATTTTTATTTAAGTAAAATCAAACAGCTATTTTTAGATTATAGAATTCAAGAAACCTCCACAACTAAGGCCTCATTCCTCTCTTCCAGAAGGTGGTACAATCAGAAGCCAACATGAAAGGGTAAATTAACTTACTATGTCAAATTCAATCAAGAAGTCAAAAAGAAAGGGCCAAAAATGGGAATTGGACATATAATTTCATCTTGAACTCGAAAAAGTAATTTAAACATTTGTAATTCAGTAAAAACACTTTGAGAATAGCTTTTAAATGTCGGCCAATATTATCAAGTGAAAATTGAAGTTTTAAATCAGCTTAACAGATTTAAATTGGTCATAATTCCCTACTATTGTAGTTCAGTTTATCTTCCACCCATCACACCATAAGACCCAGCACCCTTTTAATGGTAGGGCGTTGGGTTATCTCTTACTTAGTTTCATTCTTTTGAATAATATACTTATTAATAATTTTCCTTTTTATATTTAAAAATCCCTTAAACAGTAAGTGGGAACCAATCCCTAAATTCTACCACATTCCACCTCTCTGAGCGTGCCTCCTTGCACCCCCTTAAAACCAGCGGTGCCTTGTGGACTGTGACTGCCCTTGTGGGTTCTATCAAATCCTACAAAGGGAGACTGGACTTTCTTTACCACGCTAGGTTCATAACACTTAAAACCAACCACCAAATACAGCGGTAAAGCTATTGGTTAAAGAACTTTTTGATCTTTAATGACTACCACCTCCCAAAGTTTAGTTTCCCTCTTTATAGCGCCCCTCACTGAGGACCAAGAAATATCTCTGTTTACATACTAAAGCACGTTGCACTGGCTCGTTTAAAACAACTAACAAACCCCTTTGTATCCCTCACTATGCTGTAAGCGGACAGAGTCTGAGGCTAGTCCTAGTTTTCTCACGTTAGAAAACGGCCAGGCGTTTAAATGTGATAACAGTAAGAAGACAACAGGAAAAGTTGTAAATTCCCTGGAGGAGGGGATGAACCCCAAGCTCTTGACTATTGCGCCAATTGTTTATAAAAGAGCAAAAAGTATCACAGTGTACAAGTTTACAGAGTCAAACACTCACAACAAGGAACTATGATACCACACTGAGACCTACTCTACCCCCTCCCAGAGCCTAAAGGAGCTATAATAGTTCATTTGTACCAGTCTCATTCTGAGTGATATTCCCCATGCCACCACATTTAAATAATCCTTTGGGAAAGGTTGTGATTCCCATAAACTTTGCAGCCCCAGCTACCAATTTCTATCACATCTCATTTGTCTATCAGGTGGAGGAGAAGCGTCACATGGACCTATTTATAAGAATCGTTCAGATGCGAGGCCCTTATCAGATCCCAATGATCCTGAGTATGCACCTTAAATTTACGCTTGGGCAGAAGCTATGCCAACTCAGTTTGTCAACAGAAGCACCAAGGCCACAAACATTGGGTTAAGAATTCTATCACCAATTTGATCCCTTAAAAAGCTGATTTATTTGGTCTTACTTACTTTTTGTTTACCGTTCATATTTCAGTAGGGAAACGGAAATTAATGGTAACTGTCTTGGCGGATAATGATGTTACAAAAATTACATTGACCTTAAGGTGGTGCAAGTTTTGGATCTTGCAGTCACCCCAGGTCCACAGTTTGGGGGCATCTGGAACATTATGCTCACACTTCCTATTTTTGAACCATTGCGCTTTGTGGCCCACAAATATGAATTTATAGCACACTTTGCAGAAATCCTAGTGTTGTTATACCCAGTGATTTTGGCGTAGGATGGTTGCGCCGCCAGTCATTAAGTATTGACTTAGAGCGGAATATGTTGTCTTTTACCTCCAATGCTCACTCAGGTGAAATTCCCATTATTAAACATTGACTACAGGTAATGCAATAGCAGCAACTTTGGGATAGTCTTCTATGAATATTGTGCCTGAGCTGCCCGCTTTTCCTCTTTTTCTCGCGCCTATCAAGCAAGTCTTTAATGTAGATGGTGCTAATAAACTATTAAACCACTCAGAATATGACCTGAGTTTCCAGCTAATAGTTGACTTGATAAGACCAACTGGCCCCTTTATCCCTACACTTATGAGGAGAACCAGGAGCTATAGACTTGGATTTAAAATATGGTAAGGAAGAGGTGGATGGTCAGGAAACCTCTCATGTATCTTCTCCAGTAGAGTTGCACAGAATCTGGATGGAACTCTGTTAACATGCGTGAATTATGAGCACTTACACAATGTGACGGTCACTGATACATACCCATTAACTCAGGAAGCAGCATTTTCCAGGAAATTCTAAAATTTAAAGTTTTCTCTAAGCTTGACATGGTTAACGTTTTCCATCAAGTGTGGGTCAGGTCTGACAAGGAGTGGCTGACAGCAATCCGCACCCAGTTTGAGATATACCAGTATAAGGATATGACATTTGGATTTAAAGAACGTTCCAGCCATGTTCCAATGCTGAATTGATGATGCTCTGGGTGATCTTAGATTCTCCTGTGCAATTGCCTAAATGGATGACACCTTATACCACTCCCCTATTGCAGAGCGGCGCGCCAAGGATTTGGTAGCAGTGGCTGAAGCCCTCCAAAATGCTGAGTTGTTTGATAAGCCCTCCAAATGCAAGTTCTATAAGGATGAAGTTCAGTTCCTAGTGGAACTTGATCCTAATGGATGGTTATGCCATAGTGCCTTCCAAATTGGAGGCTATCTACTTCTGTAACACTCCAGTAATGCAGAAGCAACTGGGAGTTCTCTAGGATCAGTCACTTTACATAGGAAAAAACCCGCCATTCTAAAATGGCCTCGCCCTTTTATCCCCTCACGGATAAAAATGCCCCATTTTTTTGGACTCCCAAATGTTAACAGGATATAAGGCAATAAAAAAGTTTAGATTGCCACCCCAGTGCTGCGTCATGTGGATGACGATAAACCTTTTTATTGTGGATTATGATGCCTAGGCACTGCAGTTGGGGCTTTGCCAGTCAAAGCGTTGCCTAAGCCATATTGCCTCAATACTCCCCTACAAGGATACTAACCCAATAACATAGGATCAAAATTTGACAGGTCCATATGCTTGAATGGCGCTCTCAATAAAATATGAAATTAAAAATTAACAAAAATCTGCCAGAAATTGATCAACACAAAGGAATTTATAAATTAAACAATGGAACCCTGCTGTAAATCATTCAACTCTAAAGTGTTGATAAGTTTATTGAAACTAAATTTAATGTCAAAATGGCCCACTCAATGCCTCAAGGAACCACCTGACGTATGATAACAGGTCCAGAAGAGGCAGGCAATAGTCCTAAAGTTATGGATTCTTCCATACTGGCTACAAATCTTGTGAGGGTCATGGCGGAGTCCAAACTGCCTTTACCATCTTAAACCCCCCAAAAAAAATGATTAGGGTAAAATTGTCTTCTGATAAAATATCCAATAAATGCTAGAAATTCCAATAATTTATTAATGATTAAAGGACGTTTATTTGATAGTTAATTCAACCACTAATGGATCAGACTTGGACCTGTACAAAGCCTTCACGGCCCTGTACTCACTCTCTAATGTAAAGACACAGTTAATTACCATCAGTATAGTGCTCACTATATCCTAGGGCCTCTTCGCCAGTTCTGTCAGTAGCTGTTAAATTAGGGATACCTCTCTTGCACCATGCTAATATTATGGACCATCCCTTGGGCATTGCTACCAAATCTGTTTTGTGGCATTGTGAAGAGAACCCATCCATCACATTTGACAAAGTTATTATAGTCTAATTTCTTTGGGGCTGGACAGTATGGAGGAACCATGAGGGGGAGCCTTATCTGCGTGGTATGAGCATACCATCGCCCACCTCATGGTTAATTTTGATCATGTTTTTACTCAGGGAAGCTAAGAGGCTTATTCCTTTCTGTGACCAGACATCAGCTCGCTCAGCTGTTTCTGCCTCTATAAAAAATTACCTTCAGGACCTCTTGACGGAGGAACTGAGCTTAGTTCACAAAACCTTTGCTCTAGTGAGACTATAAGCCCAGCTAATGGCAACATCAGGAGGAATTACCGCGCCATCACTTTAGATTGTCCAGATAGTGGTTGTGCTGCCACCAAACCTCTAAAGCTGGTTTACAGATCTCTTAAAGACTTATTCAGACCTCCCAGTCTCACTAGATGAATGTCTATAGTATATGGAATGAGCCGCCACACCAAAGAACTCAAAGGACGCCGCCTGGTCCGCCTTTTATCACTATCACAAAGCTATATGTCCATTATAGAATATGCTCATAATTTCCGCCCACTTAGTAAAGCAGCTAAGTTCATCTTCTCCAAAAATGCTAGGATGTTCTGCCAAAACCTGCATCAAGACATTATCACCACTATGGCGGACACCCACTTAGGCCCCAAATTGGAAGAAAAAAATTGGTTGCTATGCAATTGAAGATTTAATCAGCCCTGGTTAAGCAAAGATGTACGTACTAACCTGCATAGAGATATTGCAGCTACTGCATTGATTCAAAACCAGCCTCTGCTCCTCCCAACCACGCAGGACCTGCAGGATTAACATCCTCTCAATCTGACCCCGCTCAGGCTAACACCGCCCCTGAGGCCCCGCTCACCAGCTCTGAGAGAGATATGAATCCCATGTATAATCTTTGCACTATTCCATCCCATGTCAATGCCATAAATAAAGATCACGTTTCACCATACTTGTTTGTGCCATTCATATTGAGTTGTTATGCAAATGTAAATAGCGGTGGCAAAGAGAAACTGTGGGCCCTGGTAGACACAGGAGCGGAAGAGAACTATTTGGACAAATGTTTAGCAACTAATCTAAAACTGAAGATGCATCCAAAGGGAAGTGGAACTTCTGAGAATATCTCCAAATCCTAAAAATGTTGGAAAAGTTAATCTCAGGTCCTACTCCACCAAGGGACTCATCAACTTTGAAAAATGATCAGCGCAATTAAGAGCCTACTTCACCCCATCCTGGAATTCAATAGTGGCACCGCTACTTCCTGAAGTTCAACGTGGAAGAGTACCAGGTCACACTGCACCCCAAAGGTGTGCCCATGGTGGCGTTAGACCTCATATTGGCTGTCAAAAATGGGTCTGACATCAATGCCCTTCAACCCTCGGATAAAACATTAGACATCCCCAGAGAGTTCCGCTTTTTTGAACATTTATTAAGTTGAACTAACTCCACTGTTAACTCTCTGAAGGGGTGAACTCATTTTACTTCAAAAGTCAAGCCCAACGCAAAATTTCCATGGATTTATCCTGTGTACCCGATGAACCCTCATGTCTAGGAGCCGCAAAACATATACATGAAGAAGATAGTAAAGGGGCATGATTGTATCATCCAAATCCCTAGCTGTCTCTCCCATTTTGCGGGTACAAATCCGCGGAGAACTTACTCATGTTTGGACTACCAGAAGTTAGATGCAGTAATAAAAAAATTAATACTTCTTTCTACTGATGGAGAAAATTTTGCAGATTATCAATGAGAATCAATCGTTCTCTAAACTAGACCTCATCAAAGTCGTCAATCTTGTAATAGTAGAACCTGAACATCAGCAATACACGGCATTCTTGTACCATCTTAGAGTGTTTAAAGTCTGATTTATGCCTTTTCATGTTGAGGAACGCTCCAGTGGTGTTCCAGTGGATCATTGACCATGCACTAGGGAGCATCATTAGGAAGTGCTGTGTCACGTACATGGACGACATCATTAGTTTCTTGAAGTCAAATTAGGAATATCAGGTTAACATCATGAAGGTGCTTGAGGTGATCAATTGGGCCAGCCTCCAATTGAAGCCCTCAAGATGTGAATTCAACTAAAACTCAGTGTTGTTTTTAGGAAATTAAATACTCAGGGACTTCACCACCATTTTTAAATACAAACTAAAGGTAGTATAGTATTGGGCTGAATCTAAAGATAGAACGGTTGTCATAAGCGTTTTTGGTCATGATAAAGTTGTTACGCTAATTTTTCAAGAATCTGTCAAAGATGGCGGCACCTCTGACCAGACTGACTGGACAAGTCTCATTTTAATGGGTAGAAGATGAGGAGTGCTTGTTACAATACATCAAGAATCTCCTCCTCACCGCCCCTGTCCTGGCACATCTGGACCTGAACAAGCTATACATCATAGAGACTGACGCCTCTAATTTTGCAATTGGGGCTGTCCTCTTGCAGAAGGTGGGAGATGGAGCCAACTACCTAGTAAGATACTTTGGTTGAAAGATGCTCCCAGAGGAGACAAATTACCCTGTGTACAATAAAGAGCTCTTTGCCACTGTAACTGCTCTGGAGGAATGGCAACATCATCTCCCTTATTCTAGACACCTTTTTATCATTTGAACAAATCACAAAGCTATAATTCTATAAGATCCTAAAAACATATGAACCAACGCCAGGCCCGCTGGTATATTGATCTGGCCCAGTACAACTTTAAGTCTAAATATAAGACATGGAAGAACAACTTGCTGCCTGATCTACTGAGAAGAGACCCAAAAATGGCATTCTTCAAGAATAGCTTCCACTTACAACGCTGCTACCACTTTACCACCATCTCTGTTTGCAACAAAAAAGGATCCAACGGAGATATTATGGGGAAAATACACATGGCCCAACCAAGCTCAACCCTTGGGAAAAATTATCTAAGAATTTAGGAGGAGGATAGGAGCACAGAAAAGTACAAAAACTACCATAAAGAAAAGGTCTGGTACTCTATAAAGGTCAGTTATATCTTCCTACTTGCAATCTACAAGGAAGCAATCATAGCCTGTCACAATCACCCTCTGGCGGGCCAACCCTAGGTGGAAAAAATAATGGAACTATTATTGAGGATTTTTGGCTGGAAATAAATATCATACCATCAGAGGCTACATCATCCACTGCCTCATCTGCGCCCAGTCTAACTCTAGGAATAAATCCACCAGAAAACTCAAGCCCTTTCAGATTTCCAGGTTACCATGGTTGTCCATGAGCGTGGTCTTCATCACCAGCCTACCAAAATAAAAAGGATACAATGATATTATGATAGCAGTTGGCCATTTTACAAAGTTTGAATAGTATTACCATGTATGAACAAGACAACAACAAAGGATAAAGTGGAGATGTTTGTCAAGGAAGTGTTCTCCAGACATGAGCTCCTGAGGAAATCATCTTGGACTGAGATATCCAGCTCATCACCTATTATGTGGACACCTCCTTATAAAACCTAAAGATCAAGCCTTGCCGCTCATCTGCATACCACCCTAATCAGGTGGGGCAAACTAAGAGTGTTACATAAGCTGGAACAATACCACTAATGTTACTTACCTTCCAACAAGGAATCTGGGCAGATTTGGTGAAGCTTGCCAAATTTACATAAAACTAACTCAACAACACATCCACAGGAATGTTCCATTATATGATAATTTATAGGTTTCACTTAAGGATGATGGAAGAATTTCCTCAAGGGGCTGAACCTGGACGCTAATGACCTAGTAAAAAAGAGAAGAGAAAATTCTGAGACTCTGAGAACCAATTTAAAAATGTGGTAAATGCCCTGAAATGCAAAGCGGATGTCTACTACTCATAAGCCTCCACATACCAATTCAGCGACCTGGTCACTACCAACGCCAAAACTACTCAGCTACTACTAGTTGCAAGAAGCTTGTCACAATCGCCCTAGGACCTTATAGACTCACACAGTAAGTAAAGAAGGTGGCTTAAGAGCTTAAGTTTTCAAAAAAACTTCGCACACACCCTATGTTGTATGTACCAAATCAGAAAGTTTGAAGTTACTATGCTGAAAAGGTCAGAATCCATAAAATCCATCAACTCCAGGGTAGTTGAATACAAGGTTAAGGAAATTTTTAACGTGAAGACATCACAAGGAAAGTGCCAGTACCTGACCAAGTGTTCTTGGTGCCCTGCGAAAAATCCTCATTACAGAAGGCCAATGAATGCAACAACTGTCCACATAAGGTGGAAAAGTTCTGGGCACAAAGAGGCCTCTCCTCTGAGTGGGGGTGATTTCATGGTCAAAGCGTTTCCTGACTGCCACATTACCTTAATATTCCCCTGCAAGGATACTAAGCCAGGGACAGAGGACCAAACCTGGTGGATCCACATGCTATAATGGCAGCCTCAATAAATAAAAAATAAAAATCAATGAAAATCTGCCAGAAAATAATTGAACAAAGTATTTTGACAATACACATAAAAATAACTAAAAATCTTCTGGAAATAAATCAACTTAAAATTTGTTGATAAAATTAATTAATATTACCTTCAATGGCAAAATGTCCCACTTAATGCCTTTAGGAACCAACCAACATCTAAAGCAGGTCCAGAAGAGGAAGTAAATTTTCCTGAAATATTGGATCCAGCCATACTGGCTTACAAACTTCATGAGGCTCATGGCAGATTCAAAAGACCATTACTTCTTAACCCTTATGAAAATTAATTAAAATAACTTCACCTAATATTAAATAAATCTAATAATTAATATAAGCTTCCAAAGCTTTTAAGAATTAGAAAGGAAGTTTATTTTTTAATTTGGACACCACGGATCATATTTTAGACATGGACAAAGCCCTCGCAGCCCTTTTCTCACTCTTCAATAAAAAGACCATGTTACTTACCATTAGTATAATGCTCAATATATCCCAGGATCTCTTTATCAGTTCTGTCAGTAGCCATCAGATTAGGGATTTTCTCTCCTGCGCCTTTTCAATATTATGGACCATAATTTGGACATTGCTCCAAAAATGGTTTGTGGCAATGTGGAGAAAAAACCTGTCTTACAGGGCTTTCCTTATGCAATAACATGAGGGGAGAACATCAAGTGGCTTACTTTTCAAAGAAGTTTAACATCACGGAGCATGTTTGGGACATCTATGATAAAGAGTTTATGACGGTTCTTAGTCCTTGATGCACTGGCAGTACCTATTACAGGAGTAAAGCATATGGATGGTGGTGGTGCCCACAAACCACAAGTTGCTTACTTATTACTGAAACCTCAGAAGCTGGATCACAGGCAAACACAGAATCATTGTTACCTAGTGAGATTTAAATTAAAGTTGAGTTTGTCAAGGGGCCTCCCATATTTTACCAGAGATCATGAGTCAAAATCTACTAATGGGACCCACTTTAGATACTGACTGTGAATTAGTCACATCAATTCACTCTGAGAAGGTCATACCTCCACCATCTCCAGCCATTTCTGCAGTTATATCCCCTACACCAAGACCTAAGGCTAAACTCAAACCCAAGGCAAAATTAAGTCCAAATTAGAATCCAAATCTCATGGTTCAATATCCCCTAGTACATCAAATACTCCTGTTGAGACAGTACATGTAGTTACCGTATCTTAACCAGTCCTGGCATCCCCAGTTAATAAGGGTTCTCCCCTGGATGATTTTATCCCTGATACTCCTTCTGATCCGGGATTAAAGTTATTCAATCTGAGCTAGTCCTGGTATACTCTGTCAAAATAACTCTCCTTAATGCTGCCTTAATAATCCAGTCTACATATTCTGAAGGCTGGGACTTCCACACATAGATTTAATCTGATAAAGACCCTTCTGGGTGGTATTCCCAAAAGAATAGTGTAATATAATTTAATGTTAAAGTATAGTTCCCTCTGAGCTGCGCTTCTCGCGTCATAAGGGAACATCATGATCCCCTTACTATGGAGCACCATGGCGCAAAAAATGTATCAATCTGATCAAATAATGTATGATTGGAATAGCTGATAAAGAAAGATACTACCTGGATTGTCCAACGTTCGATCTTCACTATGTTAAAATCAGATAGGGCAGGTTGAAACAATCTCCTCTACCCTCTCTAACAAGCAGCAGACTTTGGGCATCATTTTTGGTGGATTTAATTATAAGTCTACCAATGTTCCATGAATATGACGCTGATATGGTGTTTTAGACCGTTTCACCATATGAAATATCTATTCCTTGTGTGAAAGCTACTATGGTCAAGGACATGGCATGGTTGTTTGCAGCTTATGTATCTTCCTTGTTTAAGGTTCCCAGGAAATAATCAGTGACAGGGGGACCTCAGTTTAACTTGCTGTTTTGGGAGTCCCTGTTTGATAAGCTTAAATTTAAGCCTTGCAGATCCTCAGAATATCATCCACAGTCAGATGGCCAAACAGAACGCACTAATCAGTTCTTTGAGCAGTATCTCCAATGCTATGCAACTGCCTCTCATAGGATACATGGGTAGTGAACCTCCCTCTGGTCCAATTTTTATACAACAACTCCCTTTATTCATCAATGTGGTGTCAACTATGTATGCTAACTTAAGATACAGCCCTGCTTTCACCATAAGATCTTGAGCGTGTGGTAATAACCCAGCAGCGGATGCCTTCATCACACATATTAGATATGTCTAACAAAAAGCCAAGAACCAGCTGACTAAATCAACCAATGACATCAAAAGTTACCAGATAGGAAGCAATGTGAGGCATCTAACTACCAAGAAGGGGATTTGGTAATGCTTGACACTAAAAATCTGCACCTCAAGGTGCCATGCCAGAAATTAGCTTATAGGATGGCAGAGCATTGCCTATTACTAAAGTCCTGAACAACGACGCTTTTTATCTGGAGCTGCCCCTCATTTGGAATATTCACGCCTCGTTTTATGCTTCCTCAATCTTTCCTTTTAAGAATAGACTGGTGTAGGTTAAGTCCATTATGGTAGAGGTGGCCCAGAATTTGTTAAAGAAAATTTTGGCTGCAAGGGAGGTTAAAAGCCAAGTGCACTACCTGGTGTCATTTAAGGGTTACCCAGTGTCAGTATTCTCCCTGGTTTAGGTGAAAGCCTTGTCCAGGGGTAAGGTTGATACATTCATATTAGGGGCACAACTCCAAAATGGTACAATAAGTTTGAGAATGAAGTTTGACTATGTTATCAGTTGTTATAATGAATTCAGGGTTTTACTTGAATTACTCTGAATACAGGAAATATTTACATCACCAGTTCCTGAGTCATTTGAAGCGGAGTTTCCACTGATCCAGCCACAATGGCGGCGAAAACCGTTGAGGATGCGCATAAGGCGGTCAATCCAGAAGACCAAGAAAGATCCTGAATGGATGGGGCCGCGATGATACTTGAGGCACTATGTCCCCATGCACCCTATAAATATCAACACATTTTAATTCAATAAAGTACTTTTTCATCAGGATATAATTTTATTTAACCGAGGTAAGCCAACCAAGGGATGGAAATTACCGAAATAAAACTAAAAATCATAATTAAAAATAATGATTCAAATGAAACGCCCAAAATTTATGGATCAATTGAATCATACCTAACAAAATATCCAACCAGGTGGGAAGCGAATACTGCTATCCCTCCATGGTGGATGGGGAGAGGGGATTAGGGGGCTCGTCTTAAGCCACATCCATTTCATCCCAGAGTAGGGTGCGTGTTAAGGCAGATAGTAAGGGTGTGGGGGCACTGGCGGAATGGGGTTTAATATCCTTGATGACTGGAACTTCCGAATAGTTGCCAGCCATCATTATACCAACGATGTATTTGCCCAAAGCATCTTCAGCTTTGAGGCGGGTGTCTGGGAATTTAATGAATGTGGTAATATTGGTTCAGGTTATTTTTGCTTTCAGATTCCGTGCTACTATTACCACATTCTGGATGGCTTCAGTGACGTTTTTGTGTAAAGTTTTTATGTTTATCTTACTTTGTGCAGTAATATTTTTGGGGATGACAGGAGGTGGAATTCCTCCTGTGAGCGCAGCCACAGATTTTCCGGCAGCTTTGCAAAGTGGAAGGCAATCTGGTGTGGCGGCTGCTTCTACTGCAAGCTGGTGGTCGCTGTAAAATGGTTTGGCGTTAGGTTGTGGGACATATTTCTGAGGCGGGAATTTTGCATCCCATTCTGCATTAAAGAGCCGCTCAAGTTGCAGCGTCGGTTCTTCAATGCTTTTACCTGATTCATTAATTTCATCCAATAATTCCCATATATTTTGGTTAAATTGGATTGGGGAATCAGCGTACGGTTGAGGTTTGTTCAATTCGTTTGCAGATGCATGATCAAACTGGGATCCAATCTGATGCTTGGTTGGATGAATTATTTATGGCATTGGGGCAAGGTGGGTGCTTATTGGTGGCTGTAGGTGCAGCTGCAGCATCAGGCATTGGAGGAGGGGAAGGTAGGATCATACCCCATGTTGGAGTTGGCATGGGGTGGGCAGCAGATTGGTGGGCGTTGGGCAAACTTTCTTCATCAGCGGGAGTTTCTGAGTATGGGCATTTGCATTTTGAGTGATCTAACTTGAAACAGGATGGACAAATCGTCCATCCGCCCTCAACGCGGGCCCAGAACGGATGATTGGGGGCAGATGGGATGGTGGCATGAGGGGGAATTGCCAAAGAAATTTTCATAAATTCAGGGCTGATCGTGGCATATGCCCAAGGCCCAGCGAGGCGTGTGGCCCCATTTGGGACCACCAATTGTAAGATGGGGTTGCGCCGTAGGCTGCCAAACCTTCCATCAGCTCCTGGTGAAGAACTTTGGGGGGTGGGAAAACCAGTGAACTGGACCACCAAAGTGGTGTCTGTTGGGAGCTGGGTCTGAGTTGTTGGAAGGGGAATATTATTGATTATTAGCGGCACTGTTGCCACAGTGGCTGCATCAGCTTCACAGGGGAAGCCAAGATCAAAGTACCCCTTATAGGGGCGGAAGTCAATGAAACAGGCTGGTGTCATCACCACCTGAGCCATTTTGATAATGGCTTGGTCGTCATAAGGGAAGAATTTCCCATATTTGACCCTAAGCTGAAATGCAGGTTGCTCCAGGGGAGCACCAGGGGGCAGTGGGGCACCGCTTGGGTTTGGGTGAGATGGGCATCAAGATCCTTGGGAGGAACAAATCATCCCAAGGGTCTGGAATGACTGGGCGAGCCAGTCTGAGTGCGTTTTCCTGTCAGACGGAAAATGGAGGGGGAGTTTTGCCGCTGCCCCATGCTGGGACAATTGGCGGGGGATCTGACAACATCAGAGCAAGACTTCAGTGTGCGATTAAGTGTTTGCTTTTAATTTTCCAAATTAATCTGCTCAGAAAGTTATGCCAAGCAGAGAGAGGTACTTTATCAGGATATAATAATTATCTTATTTTATTTAAGTTCTTATTTTATTCTAATGAACAAAGTCTCATCCAACCTTGTGCCTAAAGTAGCCCCTGTCCTCTTAGCTAACCATAGCCTCCTGCAGTCAGCCACCATGTTGGGTTTCCCAGCGTTAGCACCAGCGGGCACATCTGGTGGAACCCCAATATCTGGTGCTCACTACAGGGGTGCTTCCAAGGCGCACACTGAGGAGTTACCATCAACCTTTGACAAAGAAAATCAATTTATAGCGAACACTTTGGATACTGATCTTCTGACCTACCTCCTCTGGAATGGCCAAGACACAGTGACAGTGGGGACCAACTTTCCAAAGAAATCCTTTGAGTGTATCCCAGAAGACTTCGTGCACTTCAGAAATCCCGCTCAGTTGAAACCTTTGCTTGACCTGTTAAGAACGCCTGAAGAATTTGAAATAGATGTTATTGTGCAAAAATTCCAGTACCATAAAGAAAAAAGATTAATGAAGACAATATTTTATTACAAGGAACAAGCATCACGTTTCAAGTGGATGTGGGATGCTAAGAGAATCGAAGCTTTTGAAGATATTATACAGCGGAATGACTATTAGATGCTAGGACCTGTCTACTGTGATGAGAAAGTTATGTATAAAAACATTTTGGCTTTGAACAAGACCAAAAAGAAATTGGCCAAGCTACAACACATTTTCCAGTTGAAAAGAAAAATTAAAATAATCCAAGTGCTTGAAGTTTAACAAAAACATTAGTTTAATAATAATACTAATATTTTAGGTAATAAAAAACAATATCCACCTCTCAATGTCATTTCCCACTCTGCTGCTTCAGAGCAGAGAGCGGAAACAAAACTTGTAGCCAATTTTAACCCAAAAGTGGTGAGCAACAAATCAAATTTGGCCTGTGAGATTGACAACACCAAATTAATGAAATTGGGACAAGTCAAGAACTAGCTTCCAAACATGACAAAGACAGAAAACCTCAAGAATTTTCTAGAAGCCTCAAAAACAATTGGTGTGATGATGCGCTAAAACTGCCAGACAAAATACCTGGGAATTACCTTTGTGCAATTAGTGACAAGCTTGATGACACCTTCCAGCAAATCTAATGCTTGTTGACTTCAACAGCTCCTCTCCAGAGCTTTGGGCCAGATATTACTAAAATGAAGTATCAAGATTACCTGGTTCAGCTCTTAGATTGGGATAGAACTGATCCCAACAAAAACAAGGATCCTGACAAAGTGAAGCTCAAGGAACCAGCTGACATTACCTCCACTACTAATGCCAACCATTTCAAGGAAGAGTTAATGCATGCCAGTCACAATTGTGTTACACTTGAGAATAACCTCAAGACCAAAAATCGCGCCTCCCAAACAACTGGCCCACTCAAGCAAATCCACGTGATGATTGAGTCAATAGCCAGATTTGGACCTTCGTTGAGGCAGGTGGCATCGCTCTCATCAATGAAAATGGGCCCTGCATTAGACAGTGGGACTGCCAGGGTGTCAAGTGGGAGGAAAGGAATTCCATCACCCCATCCAACTGCAACTTCACCAGGTGCAACGATGGCAACCCTTACACTCATGCCTTTGCCAGCCTGGTCCACATCAAGCTTGAGACTCTGTACACCCTTGAACTTGAGTTCTCCATCTACCTCAACCCTCAGGCCACGACTTACTCCCCTAGGACAAGGCTTGGGGGCTCTTTCAGGATTCTCTCTGATTAAGGTGAAAGCCTTGTCTAGGGGGAAGGTCGATACATTCATATGAGGGGCACAACTCCCAAATGGCGCAATAAGTTTTAGAATGAAGTTTGACTCTATGTTATCAGTTGGTATACTGAATTTGGGGTTTTACTTGAATTACTCCAAATTTAAGAAATATTTACATCCCCAGCTCCTGAGTCATGTGAAGTGGAGTTTCCACTGATCTGGCCACAAGGGCGGCAAAAACCGTTGAGGATGCCCATAAGGCGGTCAATCCAGAAGACCCAGAAAGATCCTGAATGGATGGGACTGCAACAATCCTTGAGGCACCGTGTCCCCACAAACATTATAAATATTAACACCTTTTAATTTAATAAAGTACTTTTTCATCAAGATATAATATTTATTTTATTTTATTTAAGTTCTTATTTTATTCTAATGAACAAAGTCTCATCCCACCTTGCGCCTAAAGTAGCCCCTGTCCTCTTGGCTGACCATAGCCTCCTGCAGTCAGCCACCATATTGGTTTCCCAGCATTAACACCAGCTAGCACATCTGGCAGAAACCCGATACCCAGCTTATGAAAACAACTGTGTCACTTCTAAGAACTGTACCAACTTTTAGAGCTACTGGAATTATTTCCTAAGGAAATTCAAATTCCCCTGTGCCTGACCCCCCTAAAACTGCCATCCTCGCGTCCAAAAAACTTCCCATCTGTCAGGATTTCGTCTAGTTCGTCCATTTCTGATTCTTTTACTCCAAAAATTCCTCTGCCAGTTGATGAGGGGGGATTAGTGATTCTAATCTTATAAAATTACAATAAATGATCAGGCTTATTCAGATCATAAAATTATAGAAGATTTGATCTCACAGAAATTAAAAAGATCAGATTGGAAACAAACCATGATGAAACCTATAATCTTAAGTATGTCGTTATTAGAATTAGTCTATTTATGAGCCAATATTTATTATTATTTAATCCTTTTTTTATTTTTAGAAATTCCACAAAAGTAACTTTAAGAGGAGACTGAGCCATTTTAAAGTGTAATTTAAAACTTTAAAAATTAGTACTCACTACAGGGGTACTCTGAGTTATGCACTTGTGAAAATGTCAATCACTCTAAGATGGAATCTCATTTTTCACCTGAAGATTCTCAGGACCATGAACAGGGTAGTATTTTGCGCTGGGTTCGTTCCACTAGGACTGAAATCCAAAGGGCACCATTCACATTGGAGTTCCATGCCAATTATGAGCTTAATGGTCCCAACTTGAATTTTATTACAATTTTTTTAAATGCATCCTGAAGCTGTGTGAGACACTATCCAAAAACTCTACTTAATGGAGTCCTTTTTCCCAGAATCCGTTCTACTTGGTCCCAGGCCAGTGATGTGCCCTCTACAAATGAGGTACTTACATCAAACCACACAATTTCTTAGGGTTAATACCAGGCCATACTTATGCCAGTTTGTGCACCCTGCGTTGTACCACTTATTGCAAGAAGTGGTGCTCACTACAGGGACACCTCCGAGATGGGTATGAGTGAAAACGTCTATCACACATTGAGTTAAAACAATGGAGTTAAGCGATGCTTATTACCTACCAATCGATTTTAGGGCCAAATCATTCATTCTTTATCATTTGAGGACAATCCACTAAGGCCAGATGAATTTGTGGTAATCTACTGAACCCAATTCATGAGGAGAATTTTCTTGAAGAGGTGTTTGATTCCAAAAACTAAATTCACCTTCAGAATGATGATTGTTGTCTACAATTCGATCTAAGAGCCTTTTATGCAATTTATTATTCCACTTCAATAATTCTGAAAATTTCTGGTCCAAATCAACCAAAAACTCAAGAATTTATATAAAGATCTTTATGAAAGTTAATATATAACTGATTCTGAATCTAATTCAAATGATTTATTATTTAATCTGCCTAATCCATCCACTTTAAACTCAAATCTTTATACTTGCCATCCAAAATAATATATTCTAAATTTATCTCCAATTCTGCAAGTTATTATCCACTTGAAATGAGAAAAATTCAAGTTATGGCTAATCAACAAAATTCTGAAGAATTTGCTGAAGAATGTAAGTCCTGAAGTCAGCCCCTGCAACTGGATAGGGTTCAACATCCCTTCTGGACAAAAAGAGGGCCAAAAGCCCAAGTGGACCACTTCCATAGTTGATAAACTTGTCACACGTGGTAGATGAGCTCTGGGTAACCGCTCTTTCCCCAAGGATAAACCATTCCCTCACCTTCCCCCTCCTCAAGTCTGGTAAGTTTAATAAAGGGGGTCTGCAGAGAGATTTAACACGCCAGGGTCATGGACAGGCCCTTGGTATCCCCCACTTCCCAGTCAAAATATGTCAAAATTTTGAGTAAATAGCATTCACCTA
This sequence comes from Massospora cicadina, assembly GCA_022478985.1. Taxonomy (NCBI): domain Eukaryota; kingdom Fungi; phylum Entomophthoromycota; class Entomophthoromycetes; order Entomophthorales; family Entomophthoraceae; genus Massospora; species Massospora cicadina. The sequence continues at coordinate 119,852 of JAKSZP010006782.1, forward strand.
CATTGGAGCATGGTCTGCAAATTCTGGTCTGGGGGAGCCGGTCCAAACTGTCTAGCGCCAGAAATCAGGTCAGGGCAGGGTTTGGATCTTGAACCAGGCACTAAGTAATTTGGAACAGTTGCCCCAACTCTCTGGGATGAATCTGAGAAGTTCAGATTGCACAAATAGCCTAATTGAGAGTTTGGACCAGGTTTCAAACAACTCAGCCCAGTGGCCCCAGCCTCCTGGGACAAATCTGGAAGATCTGAATCATGCAAAGAGGCCAAATTGGATGATCAGGGCCCATATTGGCACCAAAAACTTGGTTTGATCCCAAAAATGCAAAATTTGTAACTGTTTTTTATTTTTGCCAAGATTTTGAACATCCCCCCACCCCTCCCCGCCAGACAACCAAATCCCATTGCCAAACCCCAAATGACCAATCCCATAATACCTCCCCTATGTGATTCACCCAGTGATTAAGGCAAATTTCCTGCCCAGGGGCAGTTGTCAGTTCATTCTATTATCTTCTCACGCTTTTCACTCAATAAACCATGAATACCCTATTCATCTTGCTGCAGCCTCCGTCTACTCTACTTTCTAATTAAAAATTTCACCAATTGATCCAGCAAAGCGTGTTGTCACCCAAGTTCTTATCCTGATGTTCACCAACTGGATTATATGGTCACTTGACCCTGCCACAAAGCAGATTGTAAATGCAATTTATCGGCCCACCACCAACAACAAACCCACTGTCTTGTTCATTATTGCACATCTGTTTAACGTGAACCCCCCCCATCTGTTCACTGCTGAGTTTTCTAAAACTGCACCCTTGTTGGAGCAGCACCAGAGCAGCCCTGCCCCACAACTCGTGGACTCAGGATTTATACTTGTCCCACTGTTAATGGTTCAGCCCACCTGTGGGGCCTGGAGCACCCCGTTCAGGGGAAGCTCAGCCCCAACCCCTTTGCGGGTCACATCCCCCCTCTGATCTCACCCCTGATTGCGCAGTGGCCCTTGTGTCACCACTCGCTGGTGTGCAAGCTCACTTGTTCAAATCTGAAGGCCAGCAACTGCAAACCCTGGAGGAGTCGTTGTCCTCCCTGTCTCTCCTGCCCTTGAGGGGTTGCCCCTGCAAGACTCTCAGTTGCCCATTGCAACAATAAGGTTTGCCTTGAGGCCTTTTGTACATTATTGAACTTTTACTTTCCTCACGTCCCCAATAGAACACCACTCCTACAAGTCGCTCAGACTGCTGTGCCTATGGAATTCTGGGCTCTACACTGGGTGCTCGCGCACCCTGATTGGGAGCCCAATCTAATTCTTATCAGCTGAATACGTGACATAATGAACTGACCTGTAATAAAGGCCTTCTCTGCCCTCTTTTATGGCACTGGTGAAGCGTTGGCCTACGCACTCACTTAAATGTGCTTTTTCTCTGCGACCTGGTCTTCTCCTGCTGGTTGGTGGCCTCATTCATTTGAGTTTGCCAACAGGCTTAGCTAAACTGGTACCCACCCTGACAAGCCCCAGCAATGAGTGTCACCCCATCAGTTAACATGATAGGGATGGGGTCCCCCCTATCCCTTCTGATGAGGTGGCTGACCAAATCCTGTGTGTCCTGGCAGAACTCTAGGTGCACTTTACTGCTGATGGTAAGAAATTCCCGCTTCCCTCTGATGCCCAGCAGAGTGTGGCTCTCCTTGACGCCCTGGATGAGGAACCCACTGTTGGGTAAGGGGAGTGCCTGCTCCGCTGCTAAGTCTGGCAACCCCACCGCTTTACTTGCGCTGGTCACTTCATTAGTCCAGGCCACTGAGTCAAGACCGGCGCGCTTCTCCATCTCTTTACATTGGGACAGACAGCCATGGACCTACTCTCTCTGATTGAAGCCTTTGCAGTCCTGGCTCCCACTGTGCAAATCCCTTCCAAAGTCACCATCTCTGCCTTCTGTGTTGCTTTGGACTCCACTGCAGCCGCTCATGCATCCTGGGACCCTCTACCAGGGTCTTTAGAAATTGCATTCTCTGTGGCCTGCACAATTGGGGCCAGGCCCTTACACATCCCTACAGGTGCTGCTGTAGCTCTCGAAGTACTGCATACCACCCCTCCCCCTGCCAGCGGTTGCAGTCAAGGGAATCATCCCCTGTTCTTGCTGCCCTTTGCAGCCCCTCTGTGTCCACCTTAGGTTTCCCCTCTGGTGGAACCATTGCCTGTAGCACCCCCAGTCCTCACCCCTGATCAGTAGGGTAGCCCGTTGGGCTCCCAGAGCTCAGAGTCTGCTTGGCTTGGTGCTATTGTCCCCCTGATTGACCCCGACTACCCTCCTGAAGAGGGTGGAGCAGGTGTACGCATCAAACCCCGCCTCCCCATTCGGGACAAGGAGGAAGCAAAATCCTTTTTCAGTTACAAATCATCCCAGCGCCTCCTGAGCAATCTCTTTTGATGATGGGTCATGCCCTTCCTCTGCTGTTATCTCTCTTGCTCTTCCCAATAAAGAGAATCAAGCCTACTTCCTGTTCCCTGTTTCCTTTCCCTCATAGTCATTTTAGATCACTGTAAAAGCCCTCCTTGACACAGGAGCAGAGGGCAACATTATTTATCTCAGTGTGGCATGCTCCTTGGACCTGGCGATGGAGGAAGCTTCATCTATCCTGGGCGCCTCATCAGAGCACATGAAGTCCTATTGTATTTGACGCCCCTTACATTTCTCTGTTCACAATTTTGGGTTTAGTGATCACTTCTCAGCTGTACAGGATTTGCTATATCCTATAATTCTGGTGGTGGGCTGGTGACGCCACCAGCAGATCAGTATTAACCTTTTGAATAACTCCTTGTTGTTTAAAAAACTTAAGTTGATCGGGGAGTTTCCCCTTCTAGAAACCCTTCCCCTGGACACATCTCTTGGCTCCATGTCCCCTCCTGACCCCACTCTAATGGACCTCCCTTAGACTTCCCTTCCTTCCTAGTCCCTTATAAGGCTATCTTTGTTATGTCGCTGGCATCTAAGTGTAACAACTGAGTTCATCTTGATTGTTACATTTTAACTCAGGTTCATATTTCCAAATACAAGTTGAATTGTTTAAAAAGATTTTTGATTTGGTTAGTTTTGGGCGCTGGGTTGTGCCTCACCTGAATTGTAGATTAGGCTCATACAAGCCTAATTAATGATTTGGGTGAGGCCTCCAAAGGGCAGCTGTTAAAAGGCGTGCCCACCAATTCCAAAACTTACTTCATAATATTGTTTCTAGATTTCCCACCTGGGGAGCATTGTCAGTTGCTCCCCAGACAAGCTCTGGCGGGCTCTTTTTATTTCTTACATAAATTAAAGGTTGTTTTGTAGTTTGCATACCTCACTTACCTGTTGGTCTTTTTCTGAGTATCCAGCTTTAAAAAGTTTTTGCGTATTTAAGTTGGACCAACCACAAATCAATTTTGCATAACTAACTCTATGTAGGAATATTTGGCACTGTCAGTGCACCAAATCTGCCCCTACTCAAAGTTGGTCTGCTTAGGTGCTGTCAGTGCACCAAAGCATCATTTATTTTACAGTGGTCAGAACTGAGATTTTCTGACTGTTACACTAAGCTTCCCCTACACTCTGAATATGATCTATCATTCCAGCTGATGGTCAACCTAATCAAAATCAACTGCCCCCTCTACCCCTACACTGAGGAAGAGGACAAGGCTTTGGGGATTTGGCTAGACGAGATGTTAGAGAAGGGGTGGTTTATTAAGAAATCTTCCCTTGTCGTCTCCCCCATAGTTTTTGCTAGGAAATCAGATGGCTCCCTGTGCCCTGTGTTAACTATGGCCACCTCAACAACAATACCATCTCCAATTCATACCCCCTACCCTTAGAGCAAACCATCTCCCAGGACATCACTTAGTCCCACATCTTCTCAAAGTTGATCCTGGTGAATGCCTTTAATCAGGTGAGAGTGGAAAGGGGCAGGAGTGGCTTACATCTATCTGCACCCACTGAGGCCTTTTTAGTTCAGGATGATACCTTTTGGAATGAAGAATGCTCCATCCACCTTCCAGTGCCTCATTAATGACACGCTGGGGGACTTGCACTTTTCATGTACTATGTCCTACATTGATTATATCTTGATCCATTCACCATCCCAGAACAACATGCAAGGATCTAGAAGCAGTGGTGGCAGCCCTCCACAAGGCAGGGCTCTTCGTGAAACCCACCAAGTGTAAATTTTTCATGGAGAGATAACCTTCTTAGGCAATCTTGTCTTGAAGGATGGCTATGCTGTCCCCACTGCAAGCTCAAGGCTATTCAATCTTACCCCACCCCAACTATGCAAAAACAACTCTGCAGCCTCCTTGGTACTGTCACCTTTTGAAAAATTTCCCCTGCCCTCTCCCAACTGGCAGCACCCTCCACCCCCTCACTGGGAAGAATGTCCCTTTCAAGTGGTCCCCAAATGCCAGCGGGCCTTTGAGTTTATCAAAGAGGTTTTCCTCACATCCCCAGTCCTGCATCATGCTGACACCTCCTGCCCCTTTATAGTAGCCTTCAATGCCTCGTCAGTGGCAGTGGGCGCCGTGCTGCTACAGGATCATGAGGGAGTTGAACACTCAGTATCCTATTACTCCTGCAAGTTCATCTCAACAGATCAAGCGTGGCCAATATATGATAAGGAGCTATGGTAGTGGCTTGGTCACTCACCCACTGGAGATACCTCATGCAGAGAGCCCATCATGAAATCACTGTTTGGATGGATCATAAGGCCCTATTCTACTACCACAAACCCCAGAAGCTAAGGCGCCGGCAAACTTACACATATCAGGACCTATGTGGGTTTCACTTCAATTATGAATTCATATAGTACCCCCTGAACGTTTTGCCAGACATTCTCAGTCAAATCCCTCCCTGTCACCTGATAGTGGGGAGGACCCGCTAAGTCTCACTACTGTAGTGCCCCCCTCCAAAATCTATCCTTGGCCCCCCTACAGTAGCTTTTGCTGATATGGCCCCAGATGTCCCACTCCTCCTACATGTCCTCGCCTCCCAAACCTGTTGCCCTGAAGGAATAGAGCTTTATGCTGACTTAGAGTCTATGAGTCAGAAGAGAGCTCCATATACTTTTCAGGAGGAAACAATCTGGTTCCATGATTAAGTTTGGGTCCCCCCTCTCTATGTAGCAATGTTATCAAGGAGCATCATGTCCCCCAGAAAGTTGAACACCCCAGCATCAAGAAGTGTGAGGATCTCATAAAGAGAACTTACAACTTGCCTGGGTCCTCAAAGAACACACCCACCTGGATCTCCCATTTTGTCACCTTCACCTGGTAAAATCTGGTTGTTCTTGGAAGAAGGGGCTGTTACACCCTCTGCAGCAGGCTGAGGGCCCATGGACCTCAGTCTCAGTGGACTTCATCATGGAGCTCCTACCTTCCTGTGGCTCAGATGCTATCATGGTAGTTGTAGACCAATTTACCAAGTTTGCACTCTTCATTTCTGCCTCTCATCTATTACTGCAATGGAGACTGCAAATTTGTTTGTCAACCATGTCTTCGCCATGTTCGGTCTCCCCAAGGAGATAGTGAGTGACAGGGGACCCCAGTTCACTGCCCGGTTATGGGAAGAGCTGTTAACCCTCCTCAGCATCATGCCCTGAAGATCCACAGCCTACCACCCCCAGTCCAATGAGCATACTGAATGGGTGAACCAGGTACTGGAGCAGTACCTGTGCTGTTATGTGACAGCCTCACAAGACACCTGGGCCAAGGATCTGCCCCCAGCACAGTTTGCATACAATGATTCCCACCATTCCTCGACCAACCTCTCTTCATTCAAAGCCACTCTGGGGTACAACCCCCTCCTTTCAAATTGGCCCTCAGCTCTCTCATCAGTTCCCGCAGCTAAGAACCACATAAACTCACTTGGCATAAGACACACAACCTGGTTTAAACATTTAAAAAAGTCTATTGAGGACTACAAGAAGTTTTTGATTGGAAGCGCCTCCCCAGACATGAGATCAAAGTTGGTTTCTTCATCATGTTGGACACCTGCAAAATCCCCTTGAAAGCCCCCACCCAAAAGCTAGCAGCCAAACGCTCAGGACCCTTTGAGGTTGAGAAGGATTTAGGCAATGGTGCCTACTGTTCGAAACTTCCCACGCATTGAAAGCAGCATAATGTCTTTCATACCTCCCTCCTAACCCCTTTCAAAGGGGAGAGGCCAACCTCTCCAAAGCCAATTGTCATTGAGGAATCCCAGGAAGTGGAGGCGGAGGCTATTCTGGCTTCCCAAAGGTCCCACCAATCCGTTGAATAACTGGTTGCCTGGAAAAGATGCCTCTCATATGAGAACAGCTGGGTGAGTGCATTTGATTGTGCGAACTGCAAGGACCTGATAGAGTAATTCCACACTTCCCACCTTGCAGCCCCCCATCCCCCAAAAAGATTGCAGCTATCCTGGCCATAAAGCTACCAGAGAGGCACAAAAATTATGCCTTGGACCATGCCCCCGGTTGGTGAATCCTTCCTGTCAAAATGAAGAAAAGGGTAGTGTAAGTCCTGAAGACCAGCTCCTGCAACTGGTTAGGGAGCAACATCCCTTCCAGAAAAAAAGAGGCAAAGGCCCAAGTGGACCCCCTGTCAAAGTTGAGTGACTTGGCACACATGGTAGATGAGTGCTGGACGACCGCTCTTCCCTAAGGATAACACGTTCCCACCCCTTCCCCCTCCTCAACCCTGGTAAGTTTAATAGAGGGGTCTGCAGAGAGATTGCGTATGCCAGGGGCCATGGACAGTCCCCTGGGATCCCCCACTCCTTAGGAAAACTATGTCAAAAGTTTGAGGAAATAGCCTTCACCAACAAATCGGTGTATCCCCCTTTAGGTTGGGACCACCTAGTGCTAAAAAAATAGCCTTCACCAACATTGGAGCCTGGTCTTCAAATTCAGGTCTGGGGGAGCTGGTCCATACTGGATAGTGTTGGAAATCAGGTCGGGCATGATTTGGATCTCAAAGCCCCCTGATCACCCCTCCCCTAGCGCCATGATGGGATAAGCAATTTTCACTGTCCCACCTGGTTGGTTGTGTTCACGTTTTGTGTGTTGTCCACTCGTTTTGGGCGGTTCATTCGTTTTTTAGTGAGGATTTATTTGTTAGCTTTTCAAGTTTTGGTAATGTCCGTCCCCTGGTCAGCTTACCTTGGTTAGATAATTGATTTGGATCTCAAACCAGGCACCAAATGATTCAGACCAGTTGCTCCAACTCTATGGGATGCATCTGGGAAGTTCAGATTGCACAAATAGCATAATTGAGAGTTTGGACCAGGTTTTAAACAACTCAGCCCAGTAACCCCAGCCTTCTGGGTTGAATCTGGAAAATCTGAATCATGCAAAAAGGCCAACTCGGATGATCAGGGCCCATATTGGCACCATTGACTTGGTTTGGTCCTAAAAATATGGTGTAATTTGCCAAAGTATTTTTTGATTTTTGACAAGATTTTGGACATCCCCCCACCCCCTCCCCACCAGCCAACCAAATCCCATTGCTGAACCCTAAACAACCAATCCCATAATGCCTCCTCTATGCAATTCATCCAGTACTTAAGGCAACTTTCCTTCCCAGGGGCAGTTGTCAGTTCATTTTCTTATCTTCTTACGCTTTGCGCTCAATAAACCACAAATACCCTGTTCAGCTTGCCGCGGCCTCCATCCACTCTACTTTTAGTTAAAAATTCTACTGATTGATCCAGCAAAGTGTGCTTTTTGCCCAAGTCCTTATCCCAATGTTTGCTGACTGGATTATCCAGTTGCTCAACCCTGCCACACAGAGGCAGATTGTAAATGCAATAAACCAGCTCACCTCTGATGATAAACCCGCTGTCTCATTCAATATTGTGTATCCATTTAATGCAAACCCTCTTGTCCTTCTACTGCTGGATTTTCTTAAACCGCTCCCCTTTTGGAGAAGCACAAGAGCGTCCCTGCCCCGCCTCTCATGGACTTGGAGGCCATACCTGGCCTGCCGCTGATGGTTCAACCCACCTGTGGGGCATAGAGCACCTTGTTTAGGGAAGCTCAGCGCCAGCCCCCTTCACGGGTCACATCTCTTTCTGATCTCACCCCTGATTGCATGGCAGCCCTTGTGTCACCCCTTGCTGGTGCACAAGCTCACTTGTTCAAATTTAAAGGCCAGCAACTGCAAACCTTGGAGGAGTCATCATCCTTCCTGCCTCTCTCACCCTTAGGGTTACCCCCACAAGACTTACGGTTGCTCCCATTGCAACCATTTGGTTTGCCTTATGGGCCTTTTTTACATTAGTAAACTTTTACTTTCCTCATGTCCACAATAGATCTCCACTTCTACAAGCCACTCAGACCTCTGTGCCTATGGCATTCTGGGCTCCCAATCAGGGTGCACAAGCACCCTGATTGGGAGCCCAGTCTAATTCTTATCAGCCAAATCCATGACAAAGATGGCCAAAAATCAAAATGGCACCTCTTTGTATATGCCACCAGAATTCACGACTTTTAGGAGAGATAAACTTGAGTGGTGACCCCCAAGCCTAGTCTGAGAAACCCCTGGAGCATCGCTTGGTCATCCTTTATATCAAACAAGAGGATGTGAATTTTCTGCCATTAACAATTCAATGTGACAAAGAACTAGGGCCCCGTTGATGTTGACTCTGGGGTTCCCTAATACTGGGACAAATGACAATGCCTCTGGTTATCAAGTGGATATCAATGATGTTGCCTCTGAAGTCCACAATTCTACTTTTATATTTTCCTTGTTTGTTTGTTGTTGTTTTTGTATTTTTCAGAGCACCAATGATGTTGCCTCTGGTGCTCTACCCCTTTTTTATTTTTATTTTTATTTCATTCTTTTATTCTTTATTTTTTAGTTTTGGAATATATATGTCTTTTTTGTTTTTATTTTCATTTTATGAGTACCAACAACAAAGCATGTGGTACTCAAAACCCTTATTAAAATTCTTTTTTATTTATTTATACTCTGATATACCACAGCCTCCCCAAGTTTGATCTCAGTAGATGAACTTTGCGTAAGGGACAATTATGACTGTGTTGGTTCTGGGGACCAAGGCCCTGAACCAAGATAGATAATAGCAAAGGCGGTCCATGGAGTTCCTGGCCTATCATATGCCATGCATGGAAGTTTTCCAGGGTTTATCCTCCTTTCCCATTAATTTGAATCCCCTTCATTGATGCGGTATCACCCCAGGTCAGCCCACCTCAAATAAAAATTTAAAAATTTAAAAGATTTATACTCTGATATTATAACAGTTCCCATTTTATAAATTATTTATTTTCTGTTCAATACTTCAATGATGATGCCTCCAAATTATAATTTGCTGAGAATCAATGACAATGCCTCTTATTTTCTACACTAGTGCACCAACAACGTTGCCTCTGGTGCACCCAACCTTCCTTTGGGCACCAAGGCTGGTTCTTTGATAAATTCTTCCATTAAAGATGAGCTCACCCCCTAGGACAATGATTGATGGGGGTTCTGTCAGGATTTCACCTCTGATTGGTTAAGCCTTATCCTGGGGTCAAACTCAAGTCAGCCCTTTGAGCTGAGTCTCAGGCAAATAGTCATGACGCCTAATATTCTATAATATCTATTCTAATATTTATTATCATTCTATCTGGTTTAGAACAGATATCAATTCTGATCTTTATTGAGTTGATCTTATCAGATATCCCATTCTGATCAACTGTGTTATATTACTGATTTAAGTAATATTATAAATTGACACTATATATAAGGATCAAAATATTCTGAATAAACTACAAGTTCAACTTCTCTTTTGCTTGATATAAATATACTAAATTGAATTGCTACAAGGGCTGATCATCCTTGGAGTGACAATACGTTGTCCAGGGCCTCCAACGTCTGTTTATTCTGAGAATATCATTCCATTCACTTTACCCCAAGTCAGGATAGAGTATCAAACTAGTGGATTTAAATATATTTCTTCTATAAGGAAATCTAATTTTTACCGCCCAATATATTACCTATTTGATCAGCTTTAAATCTAGCTTTAATGGTCTTAGAGTTCAGCCAATAAAAAGATGAATTCCAAGACCATCCATCACAAGAACTATGCCCTTGAAAAAGCCCCTTAAGGTGTCATGCGCCTTGGCTTTCAAGGAAGGGTAATCTAAGGCCTCAGGTGCCAGCGATCAAGCTAAACAGGGCTGTGCATCCCTTTAAAACCAAAAAGAGTATAAACCCCAAGGCTCTGCCCCTTCTCCAAATCTTTAACCTAGGGCACACCTTGGATGAGAGATGGGTAGCCGCTGTCCCTCCCCACTTGCCACATGCCTTTCCTCTATTCACCCCTCATCCAAACCCATCCAAGTTTCAAAATCTACAGATTTTTATTTGAGAAAAATAAAACAACTTTTTTGTAAATTATAGAAATCTCAGAAACCTCCACAACTAAAGCTCCAGGCCTCACCCCAGAAGGCAGTACAATTAGGAGCCAACCTGAAAGTGGAATTCACTTATTAGGTCAAATTCAAGCAATAAGTCAAAAAAGGACCCAAAAATGGTGTCAAACCTGACACTCCATTCCAAAGATAGAAAAAGCAAGGTTTGACATATAGACATTTGGAATTTGGGAAAAGTTGACCCAAGAATAGCTTGAAAATGTTGTCCAACATTATCAAGTGAAAATTGGTATTTTAAACTGTTAATTAATGGATTTGAAATTCGAATCTTTCCCTACTATTGTAGTTCATCTTAGCTTCCCCCATCGCACCATAAAAACTCAGCACCCTGCTAATGGTATGGTGTTGAGTTATTCTTTTACTTAGTTACCTGTTTGCTGAATAAATATATTTTTATTGAGAAATCTCTTTTTTTATTTTTGTAATACCTTAAACAGTAAGTGGGTACCATTTCTCCAAATTTTCCACATTCCAGCTCCTCTCTGAGTGTTCCTCATTGCACCCCTTGAAACCTGCAGTGCCCTGTGGGTGTTGGATGCTATCGAGGGTTATATCAAATCCATAAAAGACGTCAGGGTTTCCTTAGCACACCAGGTTCTTAAAAGTGGTTCTTAGGGGATTTGTGATGCATTTAATTTTGGTGATAGTATGAAAGTAAGGATAAGTGTTAAAAAGGCAATCAACTATAATTGAATTGCATCTGTAATATATTAATTGTATGGAAGTTTTTACAATAGATGCCCCTGATTTATATACTTTTCTTCAACTCCCAGGTCTTACTCTAGCTTGTTTGTTTCAGTGTGGGAGCGGTATTTATATCAGGGGGTCTGGAATTGATGCCTACACATAACTCTAAACTGTGGTATGATTCAACTTAACCTTTTTTGCAATTCAAAATTTATTATATAATTAGCTAACTTCACTATATGATAGATTTCTTAGATTTGAGAGATAATTTATAAGATCTCCAGGTTATCTTCCATGCCAGGCTCTGTCCTGACATTGATGTTCATGAGAAAGCTTAATAGCAACTAATTTTGATTATCTTGTTTCCTTAAAGCCTCATTTTTCTATAGCTAACATAGTTTAGTTTAGCATTTAATTTTAATACTCATCTGTGAGAAGTGTTTAGGTCAAATTAATATATTAAATGGGTATTGTACTAATAGATAAAATAACTATTTATAATAAGTTTAAAGTATCAAAAGTGTTATTTGCTGCAATAAAAAATAGCAATATCTATTTTTTCAATAAGTCTATAGACACTAAGATGAACTTGGCGTGTCATTACAAGCTCTGATGATGCTTAAAGTTTTAGAGTAATTTGTGATAGGGGAGATGATATATACTTTAAATATTAAAGATAGAATGTCTGAGAGTCAGTTTGATTTAAAATAAGTATATAAAAAATTAACTTAATATGGATATCTTATAAATTATCAAACTAAAGATATTCTAGATAAAGGATTATATAAAATAGATGCACAACATAAGCATAGATACTAAAACTGTCAAAGTTGATGTTGAGAAAAGTGTGCATATATTTATATTTTATAATAATTTTACAGCATTTTACTTCAGTTCTGATAATTTCAAAAGCTAATATAGTTTATATCTACAGCTTTACAGATAGATTGCCCTGATGGTATGAGTTTGCTTTATAAATGAAAGGAATCATCACTTAGCACACCATCAAAATTTTACACCAAATATTAACTGCCTCTAACTATCACTAAATAACATGTTACTAGACTAGCAGAATATTTGTGCTTTACAACGGAGTTTCATGTTGTACATTTTTAAAATGTTAGTTTAGTTAATAAAGTTTAATTAAAGTAGGTTTCTTAAAAAAATAGCTATTGCTTCACAACTTTGTTTGCGTGGTTTTCAAATTAATGTGATAATATTAGTATTAGTACCTGACATACATTACAATGCCACTCAAAGATAGAAAGTGTTTGTGTTTTAAATCTGTTTATTGAAGCGCTTTTGGATACACAATATTTTTTGTTTTTCCATCTGGTGCATACATGAATAAATCAGAAGGTTTTCGACGCGTGAGCAGGCCACATATAACTGTCCATGTGAGAAGCATGGATTTTTCAAATTTAGTCCACACACTTGTAGTGATTGTCTCTGTGCTTTGTTGATGGTCATTGCAAATGTGAGTCACACTGAAAACTGCAAATGTCTGAATTCAAATGGCATATCTGTTGGAATCATTAGGATGCATGGCAACAGTACATCTTCTCTAAATTTTCCATTTTAGATTGTAGCTTCAATGATATTGTTCATCATCTTTTTCACTGAAAGCCTGGTACCGTTGCAAAGCTGTGGTGGATTGATGTTTTGGAGAAGAATGATAGGCATGCCAATTTTCAATGTTAAAACATGCAGCGGCATACCTGGCAAATCAAGTGAATTTAAGAATTCTTTTGGATAATTGACAACTTCATCTTGATTCATTATAGTATCAATGGACTTATATGTTGTCACTTCATCTGGTATTTCATTTTGAATGCTGAAATTGATGGCATTGACATCATTGTTTTTGGCTGCTAGTATAGCATGTGAACTTAGCCACTGATGATTTTTGTAATTCTGTGCAATATTTGGGAAAACTTTGTGAATCAATTTGTCTGTGGTTGCTGTGATTTTACAGAAGTTTGTTGGCAATGTGATACATTGTGTGGATTCATTGATTGCCATTTTCCCATTCCCAATATCCAACAATTGTTTTGCAAAATGTTCAGTGGATACATCATGTTGTAGATGTACATGCATATTGGTCTTCAAAATTAATTTCTATACGTGTTGCCATAAAACTGATGATTTAAGACATGCATTAAGTTTATCAGCGGGTGTTGAACGTGGTATAACTGGTAGAAATTGTCAAAATCACCAGACAATAAAATGAGTGCGCCACCAAAGAGCTGTTCATTTCCTCTCAAATCTTTTAGTGTACAATAAAAATGTCTGAAATATTGCTTGTAAGATTTGATTACAGACAGACAGAATTGACAGTGAGTTTAAGAAAAGTGTATAAAAAATGACCACTAACCATTTAACAAAACCATTTAAAATATTAAATCAACTAAATATGTAACTGCTCATCTATAACTATATACTGACTTCCATCAAAAATATATAGAATTTTTACTTGATACATATAAAACTTTTTTTGAACATGAAAATTAAAATTTTTGATGGATTATTGTATTGTCATTAAAGATACATAAGTGTGCCAAATTTAAGAATTTTCTATTGACAATAAATGTCTGAAATAGAGCTTGTAAGATTTAATTACAGACAGACAGACAAAATTGACAGTGAGTTTAAGAAAAGTGTATAAAAAGTGATTACGCCAGGATTTGAACAACTGACCTTTTATAGAGTTGAAGTTTAGAGCCAAAAGCTGAGCTGATTATGCTAGATTTTTTTAAAAAACTCCATACTTTATTAAAATAGAAATTTAAGGGAAAGTAAGAGGGGAGGGCGGAATACAGGCAATTTGGCCAATGGTAAAAAGGACTGGGGTTTTGGGCTGCTAGAGATCTAGCACCTCTGACCATTGCTGATTGGCGATTGCCATTGCTAGCCACGGTTCTAGCATCAGCGGGCTTACAGGCCATTCAATTCTCAGTCAATTAGTTGCTTCATTGCATGCAATGAGCAATCCGGTGGGGAAAGCCAAATGTGTGGCTTTATAACACCTGGGGATTATGCGCAAGAATTTTGAGATCTGATGGAGCTGATTGGAGATAATCTGAATGGTCTTCAATACCAAACCTCTGTGGTGGGGGCGCTCATTGCTCAAAACCTTGGCGACGAGCGCACAGTGAATTACCCATACACAATAATGGTAAATGAAGGCTCGTAGTTGGATTGGAGCCATTCTCAGGGTTTTTGTAAAGAAAAGGTCCTGCAATGGATGTATACCTGGTGGCAATGTTCACCTGATAGGATGTAATGCATCATGGACCAGTATTTTTTGAACATGGCGCATTCATAATAATGGTGTGCTATGTCTGCTTCCAGTTCAGTGCATATGGGGCATTCTTTGTGCTGGTAATCCAGCCCGCTGTGCTTGCCCAATTTGAATGCCCAATTTAGGATCCCAGGTTACCAAACGCTGTTTGGCCATAACCAAGTGGGAGTTCAGGCCCAAAATCAACTCCTTCATTGGGTAGTTGGTGTCATGGCCTTTGGTAGTCCAGTCATTTAGGATTCATGGATGGGTGGGTGGATTGCACCCCAGTTTTGGGAGTGGATCCCCATATTCTATCAGCATCAATTTGTACCTTATTCTGATTGACTTGGTTGCATATTTGTTGGCAATTCAGTTATGCTCCTCCCAGCTTGTTGTGGAAATCATTGCAGAATTACATGCTTTGACATCCCTTTAATTTGGTCAGCCTCTTGGTCTGATTGCTCAAATGACCATCCACCCTGGTGCACGGCCCAATTGCATAGTCACCAGTAGTGTGGGGCACCTTTTTGGGAGGTTATCCGCGGGTGGTTTGCCATCCATTCACATATCAATCAGGGGGAGACTGGCTCTTGGAGGCCTTGGGCTCTTGCCCAGTTCACGCCCCATGCTAGGGTCAGGCAAGCGCATGTGCATCTGTGTTAGCTTCAGAAATGACTTCCCCCATATATGCTGGGTGTGAGATTTGAAGTCCAGGAGGCCCATGCCTCCTTCATTCTTTGGTTTTGACAGGGCTTCCAGTGGTATTGGTGCCACCTTTGCCTTGAACCACAGGAAGGTTTGGAGCATTGACCTGATTTTCTTCTCTAAGTTTGGGCTCATTGGCAGCACATGAGCAACATACCACAACTTTGAGAAGATGAAGACATTTATTGCCTGCACTTTCTCCTCAAGGCATAGTCTGGCACTTTTCCAGCATGCCATTCAGATCGATAAGCTTGACAATACTTCTTGTTCAGTCTCCAGTACCACTGGTCCCTTGTCATTGAAGAGTATCCTGAGGTATTGGACTGTCTGGGAGCTCATAATTGGCGTTGTGTCAGTTGGTGGGCTGAAGCTTGGGTTGCCAACCCTCATCACTGAGGTTTTTGCCAAATTGATTTTTGCGTTCAATGCGAGCTGATAGAGGTTTAATAGTTCCTTGGCGCCCTGGAGGTCAGTCGAGGAGCTTATTCCTACTACTGTATCATCAGCAAATGCTAGCATCTTCAGTGGCATTTGGTTAGGGTGGACTAAACCCCGGAGCTTTGCGTCCACTGCTGCCAGTAGAATGTTGGCTGCAAAGTTGAAGAGTATCAGTGACATGGGGTCTCCTTGGTGGAGATCTTGCCCAACAGGGATTTCATTGGTTGTGATATCTGCGACCATAACCTTTGTTACCAGGCCTGAGTACAGCATCATTATCCATGCTCAAAACGTGTCAGGGATGCCAACCGCCTTTAGTGCCTCATGTAGGAATGACCACACTACTTGGTCATACGCCTTTTCCATGTTGAGGAACATAAGGTATCCTTGTTCAATGCCCCTCATATCCTGGAGTATGCTCTGGACTGAACCAATGCTGTCCCATATACTATGGCCTTTGATGAAGCCGTGCTGGGCACTATGGAGCGTGCGTGGTGCTGTTGCCATCAGACGATTAGATAGTATGCATGTGAGCAGTTTATAATTGGCGTTTAATAGTGCAATTGGGCGCCAGTTCTGAAGTTGGCATCTGAGGCCTTTTTTGTACAGAAGTACAATTTGGGTCTCATGGCCTCCCAGAATTTGTTTGCCATTGTGCAAACAGTGGTTAAAGAGGGCTTTGAGCTCTGGCGCGATGCGGTCTCAGAATATGCTGTATATTTCTGCACACATATTGTTGGGGCCTGGTGCTTTCATTCTTGGTGACTCCTTTAGCGCCCTCTTAACTTCATTGATAGAGATTTTGGCAGATAGCTTGGCAACGTCTTCCAGCGTACAGCCACCCAGTGCCAGCTTGGCCAGGTCAATAAGGGTTTTTGTCACCAATTTGCTTGTTTCTCTTTGTCAGAAGAGATTGCCATAAAAAAGCTTGACCTCACGCTTGATTGTTTTGGGGTCTGTTGATACTTCCCCTTCCGCTGTCTCCACTTCCCATACCCTAGCCTTAGTTTGGATTTCCTTGAGGTGTTTCAGGCCCTCTTTGGTCATCATCCCCGCTAGGCTCTGATATTGGTAAGTTGCATTGGTCCATCTCTCTGAGTCTTGCTTCATCATTATGGCCTGATACTTTTTGTGTGTTGTTCAGTACTCACTCCACCAGTCTTCGCTGTCCCAGCAGGTGAGCCTCAGCCTTTCTAATTTAGACTTCAGTTGCTTCACGGTGGCTGTTCACTTGTAGGAGGTCACTTTTTTGAACTTCATACTATCATGTTTCATTTTCGCTTTGATCTGGGTCCATCGTTCTAGTGGGTCCAACTCTGGGCAGTTGTCCAGATGCGCTACCAGTTGATCCAGTCCTGCGTCAACCATTTGGCACCAATCCCCATTCCTCAGCATGGCTGGTGCCAGTTGCCACTTGTGGTTCCTTGGAGGTTCATCAAGGTTGATCTCCACCTGGATGACCATGTGGTCGCTTTTGGCATTTATGCTAACCTTGCTGTTGGATGACATTGGCCTGAGGTCTGATGATATGAGGATGTAATCTAAATGTGATCCTGACAGTAGGGATCCGGCGGCGTCATATGACCACCACATTAGATTGGCTGAGTCGTCATCCTCTTTGTCAATCATTAGGCACATCCCCAATTTGACTAGGTAATTGAGCATCTCATTGGCTTTACTATTGGGACGTTCTCTCGTCAGGTATGTATCCCAGCTCACATTCATCCAACAGTTCAGGTTGCCTGCTATTATGGTCATTGCTTTGGATGGCACTTCTGCTAAGAAATTCCCAAAAATACGGTTTTTGTGGAGCTTTGGCAGGGCGTAGACTGCTACCACTTGTATGCTCCTGCCAGTGTCTCTGTTTGTAGCCATCGCTATCAAGATCCTACTGGCGTGAGTTTCTTCCACAAATTCCAGGTCTATTTTCTTGTCCATTGCGACTATTGCCACGTGGTCCATCCATAGGGCTTGGTAGCCTATCTGGTGGGACCACGGGTGGTTTTTTGCATCACAGTTTGAGCTTGGCACCATTTCCTTTTGGTTACCAGCTTGTGTTTCTGAAATAAAAATTAGGTCAATATTATTATTAGTTTTTAAATGGTGCATTTTCCTCCTCCTCATTTGTATGCTCACCATCCCCCGAGCATTTGTAGTCACAATCCTCATTTCTGGCTGCCTGACCCATGGGTATGAGGTTTAGCATTGTCTGGGTTGTGGATTGAGTCCCGTACTGAGGTCTGGTTGGTCAATGATGGTGGTGTCAATGGTTGGCGGGGTGCAATATTTGGTTTTTGGGGTCAGTTGGTTGGGACTGGGATTATATTCCCAGGCATCCTGTGTACTGGGAATTTGGTCACCATCCCCATCTCCCTGTCAATGGTTAATGGGGATGGTTTTATGATTGGGTCCAGGTGCCCCTTGTTCCCTGCTGGCGGACTGGCAGATTCTCCCTCATCCATTGGCCAGATTTGCACCCCTTCATTCGATTTACTGGCAGAACTCAATTTTTTAGTCAGTGATTGCCTGGCCAATTTTGTCAATTTCGTTGCTCCTGCTAATTTTTCACCAGTCACCTCAGGTTTATTTGCCAATGACTTCCGATTCAATTTTGTATTCCCTTTCATCTTGTCAGGTTTCAATTTTGACTTTCTGGGATCCTGCATCCGCCCTTGCTTGGGGGACTTCTTTAGGTTCGCCTTCTGCCATCTTTCCTCCTCTTGGACCATCCATTCCGCTTGGGTTGGATGTTTCTCTGTTGGTCTGGGGTCAGTTCCCTCATCCATTGTGTAAGATTTGGGGTTCAGATTTATAAATGGTTTGTCATCCGCTTTGGGTCACTTTGCCATTTCCCATTCCCACGCTTCTCTATGTGCCAGGTCCAATTCTTGTCGCTGGCATTTCATATCCGCTACCTCTGTTAAGTTGTGCAGGATCCATTCTCTGGCTTTTGGGTGGAGGAAAGTCTTTCTGTTCAACATATACTACCCTATCAAGGCTGGGTAGGCGAATGAATCTGGTAGAGTAATTTTGTTCAGTTTCATCCAGGGTGCCAGTTCATACAGCGCTTCCACTGTCCGAGGGTGGAGGCACTTTGTGATGTAGTCACCACCAGCTTTCTGGAATTTTTGTACTTCCCCATAGTATGATAATCTGGTCCAGATCGCTTTGTGCACCCACTCCTGTTCACAATCAGTGGGGAGATTTTGGAAGGTTACCTACCTTGCAGTTTGGTTGGCGTATCTGGTCGTTTCTGTTCACAGATAAATCCCCTTGTATTTGATGCTGATTGTCAGGATTTGAGATAAAAATCATCTCAAATTCCCATCTTCTGAATCCAGCTGTACTGAGTTGGTTGTCGATTCCAGCCAAGATAAAACTTTTTCTGGATCATCCTTACCTAGTACTGAGTCACATGGAGCGGGATTTCCACCTTCTCAGTCAGGTGAGCGATGATATCCATTGAGGACGCCCTCAAGGAGGCCTTTCCAGAAGGTTACTAAAGATCCTGATCAGATGAGGCTCCAAAGATCCTGAAGGCATCGAGTCCCCACGCACCCTATAAATATTGAAGCATTTTGAATTAATAAAATATTTGGTAAACTAACCTTGATTTTTCCATTTCCTCTTTGGTGCTCATTTCCAATTTTCCAGCTTCAAGCCACTGTGAACCCCAGCGCCAGTTGAAAGAACTGTAGTGCCAACAAAGTGGTGCTCACTATAGGGGGCTCTGAGCTGACCCAGTGAAAACGTCAATCACAAAATGGAAACCAACAGCAACCCTGAAGACCAAATGACTGGTCAATCAAGGAGCGTTTCTCGATGGGTTAGTTCTTCCTGATATGCAACACCGCCCTCGCAGCCTTAAAGGCTAGAGTTCCGCGCCACCTTCCGATTTTCGCTGCCTTCTTTAGATGGGGGCCAATATCAACTTCAGCTCGAACACTCCCACAATGTTGTCAAACAACTAATCCTTGGCATCTACACTGAGGGTGTCCGCTCCAGCTGCTCCCGCGCCTCCACCATGCCATCCACGATGTGAGACCTATACTCCTCAGCTGCATTACCTGCTGGGGAGCTTACCTTGGGACCCAATCGCTACCTTCATAATTTTGTTCATCCCACAATTCATCACCTCCTCCAGTTAGTAGGATTACACCATCAGGAGGTCTCCCGGCACCTAGGGCTCACCCAAAATTTACATTCATATATGGTTGACTTCTATGACGCGGCCTCCTCCTTCATGCATGACAATCGTGCAAAGCTATCCTTGATAACTGTCGACTAATCAATGAAATCCGTGACCAACTGGTGGTAATTGATAGTGGCATCTCTGGCTACCTCAGCTACTGGACCAGCAGGGCCTAGGGGGCC